>MIQA02003615.1:0-14430 GCA_001887855.2 Sclerospora graminicola | reverse complement strand
TAGCATCCTTTAAAAAAAACTTTTTTTTAAATGAATTTTTCCAATACATACCAAAACTAAGATATTTCCTTAAAAAGTAATATTTTGAAATAAAAATAATTGTTTAAAATAATTAATTTCAAAACTTTTAAGAAATACTAATTTGACCACTAGATTGAATCAAATGCAGATAGACATAGGAATCATGTAAAAGAATGAAGTACCCGAATACATGTTTTTTTATTCCTTGCAACAATAGCATCATACAAGAATGAAAATGGATTCGTGGACCAAAACTTTTTATTCCCATTCTACACTACACTTTTTTCCGTCCAAAGCTCGATTGGTAAATGAGGTTTCGTTCAGTGTCGGATTCTTTAGCAAGCAAAGTTGGGTTATTTACGTACTTTGGGGATATGTTACTGTGCACAACATTTCAAGACGCGCCATGCCTACGGCGCAACAGAAAAAGCCGAAGACAACTGCCGTGGAGCGTCAGCGAATCTTCGACGCGTTCGACCGTGGCGAAAACTGGCTCTCTATCGTGCTCGGGAATGGTATTGCGCGCAGCTCCGCGTACGTTCTAGTTAAATCTCACCAGAGAGAGGCAATAAGCGAGGCGGTCGCCGCGCAAAGTGCGTTAAGATGACGCCCGAGATCATGATCTCGCTCGAGGATGCTGTTGAGCACAATCCAACGATTACGCTCGAAAACATGCACCTGCTTATTTTCAGCGAACACGGTGTGGAGCTAAGCTTGTCTACGATCTGGCGTCATTTGACTGCCTTTACATACACGAGGAAAAGCTCCGATTGGAGCGGAACACCATGAACAGCATCGCGAACAAGATTGAGCGCCGCGAGTTCGTATTGAAGCTGGAAGCGTACCGGGCGGAGGTTAATGTGCTTGTTTACTGCGATGAGATTAATTATAATGTGTATATTTCACGCACAGTTGGGTGCGCAAAAGTGGGTGAGCGTAGCGTTGAGTAGGCGGCCAACATTTGTAGACCTAATAAGTGCATCTCATCCTAAGAAAGGTACGATGTGTTCTTCAGCTCTTGAACCTCTTGCTCTAGCTGCGAATGAGTGCGAGACGAATGAATTCTTTTACGCTGCAAAACACGACCATTCAAATTAAAATTCCCTCTCAAATACCTGTCAATCGTGGTTACGTACCTTTTTTATTCCTAACTCTATAAAACTGTCAAATAGCTTTGTTACGCTTATTTCCGCCCAGAAGAAGTACTTCCTCCGTGGCAAAGTAAACGCACGATCGGAATATACAGGTGTCCAAAATAAACGCAGCAAATCTAAATTGATAGTATCGGGTTATCATCTTATACAAATATTCACTATAGGGGTTCACAATTAGAAGAGAACGGGCGACTTATTAAAAACGGCATATAAAAACTTAGAAATTATAAAAAATCACAAGAAACAATTCAATAGAGTACCTTGGTTGGACCACAGCAGCTAGGACATCTTCTTAGCTTATATGTCTTGATGTAATAATCCACTTGCCTCGTAGTATTGCTGAACGACAGCAGATGCAAACAAACAACTAAAATGAACATTCATCACGTTCAGGCGCTTCCAGTGTTGAAAACTGGGATATTTACCGCCCGAACAACGACATTAAGCTCGGACCACTCTAGACTTCTACACGCTTGATCTGGCACTCGTGAGGAGTAGAAACTTCGTCCTCTAACAGCACTGTTGCTGATACACATATTTGCGCGCTTTCAGTACGTCCTGATTGTCATCTTGGACTAGGGTGGGGGTTTTCTTGTCGACCGCCGGTCGGAGTGTCCATTCATTCCGACATAGCGTCGGTCCTAGGATGAAATTCAATGAGAAAAAAGTATTAGCAGAAAGAGGTGATCTAGTGCTTTCTTTTCATCAAATCCTTTTTCTCTAAAATTTAATTTTGAACCAATTACGATGGATTTTGTGTATATATTGCGTTTATTTTGCCCCGGAGGAAGTATTAGTTACAATAAAATTTTCTAATGCTTTTGGTACTGCGGCTACCTCAGGTAGGTCAGTTGAATTTGGGTGCATATCTGGGCGAGATATTTCAGAATCTTCGAGAAAATACTCCGAGCATATCTGAAATTGTATCCATTTAACCTTTAAAAAAGCTGTCTGCTTTTCGTTTTCAGCAACTGGTTGGATTCGTGTTACATATTTATTCCATAAGACCTCCAAATGCTCACACGGTGTCCACGTCTGACTCTTGTACACGACTTGGTTCCTCATGTGCCAGAGCCACGTCTTTCCAATGGAGCAAAAAGTCCACCGCTGTCGTTCCAAAAGTTGAATACATTCTCAGGCTTGATTCCCACTCCTCATCTCTATCCGTCTCCATAAAATAGGTGAAGGTTGTCACGCCTGACGCATTGCAATGTTTCTTTGAAAACCGAGGAAGTTGGCATCGGAGAAAATACGTCCATCTCTCCATGTGATAAGACGTGCCCAAAACCGCTGGTGGTAGTGGCGAGGCAAAGTAAAACAAATCGTTCTGCCAGTAGCGCCGGCTTTCTCTCAACGAGTCGATCGACAACAAGTATCTCTTCACTTCGGTCGCGAGCAGGTGTGTTGTTCAAAACTAGCACTATCTTCTTGCCACGGTAGGTTACTTGACTGTCGGTCCAATGCATTGAGCTGATGAACGTGTCAAGCAAAAACGATGCATTCATGTCCATGTCAATTTTTTCACCACAACCTCCATTACACCGACGCCGTTCGCCACAGCGAACTGGGATCTGTAGATTCTTTACTTGCGGGATTGGCACAGACGTCGTTGCAAAACTACACGTGTGTTCAACTACATCCTGGTGTTGCCTTCTATAAATGTTGGCCATCTATTCAATGCTAGTCGAGAAAAACAAAAACTATCTGCGTGTTCAACTACTCCTGGTGTTGTCTTTTGGGAAATCTGTGACAATAATGTTCACAATGTCATCCTCACTAGGTTTGCGCTTTTCATATCACTCGCTCTTTCAAATAATTAGACGACCAAATGTTCATGTGCAGTGGGACAATTCCTACGTTAGATACAACTGTTACAGAGCTTGGGATTGATTTTTCGGTACGGTTAGAGAACAACCATGTTATTGACGCTGATCAAGTCTGTGTCGGTGTTCTGGGTACGGGGGTGACTGGCAAGCGATTGAATTCCAACTACAATTCTCGGTCGAAAGAATCCTATTTGTTGGAACTGTGCAACACAATTGTTAGTAACAATCGCCTCGTTCTGCACGGTTTGTTTTTTTTCTTCGTACTCGATACTAGAAGAAATCATCGATACATGGCGAACACCTGCAGCTGGTGCTTCGGCTTCGTCGATTTGGAACCGTTTAGTCCAGCAAAAAAAAGCAAATATATGTCTAGCTACGAGACCGAGCGGATTTTAAAGCAGCAGTTGATGAAATACATCAGACTATCATGGATAAACCCAATGGTGCAGTCTTTTTCGCTGTTTGCAGAGGAGAGGTAGAAGTGTTGCTTGGTGTTTTTTGTGGGATGTTAAATCAACAGTGCGTTTGCTCTTTAACCGTAGATCAAAGAAAGCATTGACTTTCAAATGATAAAGGTCGTGAGGCCGTCATCACCGGCTTGCCATTCCCGCCAACGAAAGAACCGAAAATTGTGTTCCTAAGTGTTTGTGTCGCCTGAAGAACTGGTAAAATTTTCGACGAAGCGTTTGTGTCGCCTGAAGAACTGGTAAAATACTTCAATTACCTATGTAAGGGCGAATTCACACGTCTTCAGCTCTGATTTGTACTTACCTCCCCTGACAATGGATGGTACATTCGACAAGCGTCGCGAGCTGTAAACCAAGCTATTGCTCGTGTCATTCGTCACTGTCCTGTTTATGGTGCTATCATTCTACTAGATGAGAGAATTGCCTTCAAGCAGCAGCAGGAGTGCCTGAAGTGGTTGCAATCCTAATTCTTCGTCCGCAAGGGATATGGTTCGTGCGACATCGTATTGGCTGAGATAACGTAAGATAATGACGTTTTTGATAATTTTGTAGATGAAGCACGTATTGGCTTGACTCGTTTCTTGGGGGGCAACAAAGAAATGGCAGAACCGGTTAAAATGTTCTTCAACTACCAAAATTGATTGGATTGTTCTCGTTCGAATAGGTATCGCATGATAGCGAATGTTGTCAAACAAACCCGCAGCAAAGTGCGTCGCAAGTAGCCGACTCCAAACTCGCGATTGGCGATGGTCAATCCTACATCATTTCAGAGCTTCTTTGACAAGTACCAGATTCACGGGAGGTGACTGATATACTATCTACCGTTTAAAGTAGTAAACGTTGGCAGCGTAATTGGCGTTTCGTTTCGTGTTTTGAATTGATGCCACGACGAGTTGTGCACCTTTGCCCCTGCTACCCTTCAAGTAAAGAATGGTGCACCAAAATCAAACATTGACATGCTTGGACGGTTTGCTTCATTCAACAAATCTAGAGCAATTGCGATGGCATGGAAGGGAACGCGGCAATAGGCCTTGATAGCGTAAATGTTTTCCCATGTGAGGTAACTTGTAGTGATTCCCACCCTTATGACACAATATACAAATCATGCAGTTTTGTAACGTCAGAAAGATATTATCTAGAGTCGTCACGCTTAACTTGTCATATGCATCCTTAACAGCGGCAATCAGTTCGTCGATGCCTCTGATTACAAATTTGTATTGAAGAGGCTGGAGCGCTGCAAACAGCCCCAAATCCAAATAATTGAGGTCGGGAGAATTTTGGTGGCTGACAGTATATACGGATATTACATTCTCCTTCTGTCCCGGCAGCGACAATTTCCTCATCACACGGATAGACATGTGGTTTCGCGTTGTCCTGTCGAATGTAGATAACTCTCAATTTGTCCCGTCGAGTCCATTTCCCCTTGATTGCTGGGATCAAAAACTCGAGAAGAAATCTTTTTATACATTTTGCGACCAATAACCTCAACGTTGCGCGTAACAATAGCTCCTCTTGGTCGATTTGCGCTAGATCTTTCATGGGACAGGCTAGCTGTTACAGGCTCACACTGGAAATTGCAAGTGAGGAAGCGAGCAATTAAATCAGGACCAAATGTAATTTGGTCCTCTATAGTTTAATTAAGATAGACTTTAGTGTAGACTATCTAATTAATCAAATAATCTTTAGATATATACTAATATATATCTAAGCCACGTGTCTAAGATAGGGTAAGTTTAAGAGTGAATATATTTATGAATGGTTAAGAGCTAACTACAGTATTATAATTAGACCTAGACTAATCATAGTAACATGTAATGTAAAACTGATCTAATGATATCTTTTCATTAGATTTCTTATTAGATTCGATAATTGTATCAGAATCTGTTCTCAGGGTGGATTGAAACAACTTATAATCCAATATTCGCATTTCAGACAGTAAGTCTGAAATTGAACTGTGATATTTCAGCTTAAATATCACTTATGTAATGACACCCAATTACATCACCCCCCACTCAAGGTGGTTGGCCAATAATATGGTGTAATATAGGCCAATCGAATGGTGGACTTGTTGGTCATAACGATATTCTGTGTAATATAGGCCAATCGAATGGTGGTACATGTTGGTCATAACGATATTCTATTGTAGCCCACTAACGACCATAAGAACTAATGGTCTAGAAACGCGGCGGCGCTCTTAAGGGCGCTACCGATACTGCCAACGCAGCCTCCACCTCTGCATCACGTGCAGAGGTGCCAACATCGCATGACGACGCTACTAATGTAGCGTCGAAGAGTAAGCCGAGAGGTCCACGTAGTAGACGCTGCAGAAGCTGTGTCTAAACGAGGGCGGGAAGATGTCGCTAGTGCGGCATCTTTCGCACTTTCACCTGCCGTAGGGCGGGTGGCTAAGAAGCCTAATTCTGTCTTCGGAGCGTCATCTGACTCCGAAGAAGAGGGTGAGGACGTCACCGTCCTCCACAATGAATCTAGCTAGCGTAAGTTCGCTAGAATTGCTACGCCGTTAAGTGATGGCGAAGTGGATTCTGACGCTGTCGATATCGACAGCGACAACTCCGCTATTCGTTGACATGAGGAGCGTAGAGCTCCTCCTGGTCCTCGTCACTCGCCCGGTCATGACGACGACTTTGAGATGGCAGGTGGTGCTCCACCTGCCAAGAAACAACGTGCAGAAGCGGCTTACGCTGCTTCTGATTTGTCATGTCGTACGGAACCACATGTTCCGTACAAAGTGGGGTTTTGGACCCCATCATGGACGTTAATTCCCGAAAGTGGCAAGCACACCAAGCGCGATTGTCAACATCCGCTGTTTGACATCAACGCGCTTGATGATTGCGAAGACCTTCGCAATCACAACTTTGATCGAAGTACCGACGATAGACGTCGGTACTTTATTGACCTTTTCTATCAGGCTCGCTACTATACGAACCGGAAAGGGTCGCACAAAACAGGGACGATAAAGACGCCCTGACGCAAAGTTGGAATGCCTTTGTTGAGAGCTACAACAAAGGTCCCGACGATTACGTGAACAAAGTTCACGTAAACCGCGAGCGCTTCTTAAAGCACTCACGCTCAGGAAATGTGGAGTTTATCCATTTTACCTGCATCAAAGAAGGAATCTCTTGCGGAGTTCCCTCTCACTTAGCTTGCCCTTGTTGTCCCAAGGGAGCTCCTCGTCTTACTGAAAAGGAGCTACAAAGGTACCGAGATTACTCGGTACCGGCAAGTGTTAAGGGCCTAATTGATGCCCTCAATGTATCAGCACCTAGTGCTGATACCTTGCACCCATCAACTCCTAGTGTTGATGTTTCTTACGAGTTTGAGGAGAAGTATCCTTCTCAAACTCCTTCAGGAGGTCAGGGACATCCGCCCTCAGCACCTCAATCGGTTCCCAAGAGTCAAACTCTTGGGAATACCCCAACCAGCATACCAAGTACTCGGTACGCTGCCCCTTCTTGTAGGGAATTGAGCGCTTCGCTATCAAGCGCTCGATAATATATCGCTTATTCCCCTGATTATCAATCAGGGGCGGCGGGGGTTGGTAATCCCCTCGGCGTTGTTGTTGCGGAGTATTGTTCGCAGCTCCGCAAGATCGAGAGGCATTGCAACGGGCTGAGCGCCGACATCGCGCACTCGATGAGGACGTATCGTTCTCATTGCGATGAGATTCGTGACATATTGAGCGCTCATCTGGCCCTGCAGCACAAAAATGATCTTCTGCTGGTCGATCTCGATCGACTAAAGTCGGAGATGGAAACTCTCCGGGCTTCTCACAATCGGTTGGAGACCGATTACAAGTCTCTCTTGGGAGACATGAAGAAGCACGGCATTTGCCGTGGGGATGCGTCTCGTCCAAAGACGTAGACGATTGGTACGGATTGAGCCTCCCAACGTAAAACGTTGGGTGTAGGCGCATGACCGCGGGAATGTCTAGTGTATAGGCATTTCCCTTAACGCTTTGGACCTTAAAGGGTCCAATGAATTTAGGGGGCAACTTCCGTGTAGGGAAGTTGCTAGTTGCATGTGTAGGCACATTAGTTGTAGATAACATTACTAATTCACCTTTTTGAAAAGAATCTGTGTTTTTCTTCCATTCTTATCTGCATTTTGCTTCTGCTTGTCAAAAGCGGAAGCAAGTGCATCTTTTACATAGCGTATTACAGCTTCGCGCTGTAATACGAATTCAGCTACTGCTTTATTAGCAGTAGATGGGCTGTCTTCATTGTCTGCAGCCATTGCTGCAGACACATATTCCGCATAAGCAGCTTCAGTATCTGAAGCTGCTTGAGTTTCTACTGTGTTAACATTAGAAGACTTGTCAATCTCTTCGCAAGTTGCGGTTGCAACTTGCGCATCGACTCGCTCAAAATTTGAGCGGGTCCCTCCCCCACTTAGATTTGGTGTACCGCCAAGTAAAGCTGGAGTTCGTGGATGCCTCAAGGCATTCACGTAGAACGGTGTATGTTTCGTGGAAGCATGCACCGAGTTATTAATTGCAAACTCGGTGAGTGGCAGAAAGTCACTCCACTGCTCGAAGGCATGCGCGTATGAACGCAGCATGTCTCCGAGAACGCGGTTAACGCGTTCAGTTTGCCCATCCGTTTCCGGATGGTCTGCAGTTGACATCTTCAACTGCGTTCCTAACAGTGAGAACGTTTCTTGCCAGAAACGTCCTGTAAATCTCGGATCTCGATCCGAGACTATGTTTTCCCGTGTAAACGGAATACCGTGTCAACGAATATCCGCGCCATTTGTGCAGCGGTGACATTCGCTGACACTGCAGCATCTTGCTGAAGCGGTCTATAAAGACCACTACTCCTGTCTTCCGACTGTGATCGGCTGGAAGACCAAAAATGAATTCCATGGAAATGGACTTCCAACACTCTGTCGGAACCGGCAGAGATTAGAGGGGAGCCTGCGCGGATTGTGCAGGCTTGACGCGCTGGCATATATCGCAAGCGCGTACGTACTTACGCACCCATTTATACTGGTTACGCCAGTAGAAATCGCGTGCGAGAGAAGCATACGTCTTCTCTCGACCTTGATGCCCCGAAATCGGTGAATCATGGTACTCAAACAAAATTTGATGTTTGAGATCATCGTCGTTTGGAAACGACGATGCGACTTACGTCATCTTGGTCTGTGCTATAAAGCAACAGACCATCGTGCAATCGATAACGATGCACGCAGGCGCGAAGGAACTCTGGAAGTTCTCGCGCTTCCGATCAGATTGATCACTTAGGTAATCAATCAGCAGACGAGTTTCCTCGTCTGTTTCGTACGCTTGTCATACCTGTCGTACGAGTGACGACGACAGAGCAGTGCAACCCATTGCGTTTGCACTGATTGCCTCCGTTACAGTCGGTTTCGCATCGTAATCGGGGCGTCGTGATAGCGCATCCGCGATCACGTTCAACTTTCGCGGTTTATACTCAACCGTGAAGTTGTACTCGGCAAAGAATGACAGCCTACATGCCATTCTTTGGGAAATGTGTGGTGAATTCACGGCCGTGCGTAACGACGCATGGTCCGTGTAAACCACAAACGGTCTATCTCCTAAGAGATAGATCCAAAACTTTTCCAGTGCATAGTTCATGGCAAGGAGTTCCTTGTCATGCACCAGATAGTTGCGCTTGGCTGGGCACAACTGGCGGGATTGAAAGCAGATTACGCGATTACGATCATCGTGATCACGCTGCATCAAGGTACAGCCGATTGTGAAATCGCTCGCGTCGCAAACGACGTGAAACGGACGCTCGTTATCGGCTATAGCCAAGACAGGCGTTTAAGTCAAGCTACGCTTGACTGCATTAAATGCGTCTTGGCACTGGGTATCCCAGTGCCATTTGGCATCTTTCTTCAATACTTGAGAAATAGGTCGGATAAGACCGGCATAATTGCACGAATATTTGTGCAAGTATGCCACCAACCCAAGGAACTTTCGAAGTTCCTTGACATTATTTGGCGTAGGACATTCAACGATCACCCTGATCATTTCCGGATCAGGGCGCACCCCGTTCTTGCCCACAAAGCAGCCAAGAACGGGTATCTCAGGTGCACCAAAGGTGCAATTCTTTAAATTTGCATAGAGATTGTGCTTACGCATAAGCTCTAACACCTGACGTAGATGTTCTTTGTGAACATCTACATCAGTTTTATCATGTTCAGCCTTGCTGTGGATGAACACGACTTCAAAGTAGCTCGGTGCGAATTCTCGCACCGGGCGCAATAGATGCGTGACGCATCTATTGAAGGTAGCAGGGGCATTTCGAAGCCCCTGCGGCATCACAAGCCACTCCCAAAGCATACCGCTTGGGGTGCTTACAGCCGTGAGAGGGATATCCTTCTCATGCATGAGGATTTGGTAGAAACCATCCCTCAAGTCGAGAGCACTGAAAACGGTGCTCCCGCTCATGCCATCAATGATGACATCTTTCCGCGGTATCGGCGTCTGCGCCGGTACCGTGGCTGCGTTCAGCTTATTAAAAGCATGAACGATTCTCCACCCACCAGTGGATTTCTTTACGCAAAAGGTGGGACTGGAGTGCGGTGAGGTAGACTCCCGCACATGTCCCGCCTTACGACGAGTTTCAAAGAACACGTCGATCGCTTCAACTTGGTCACGCGGTAATGCCATTGCCGCATGACACAGTACTTCGTGCCAGACACGAGATCAATCTCGTGCCTAGTTCCCTTATCTTTATGGAGCTCACAAGGTACTTCTTCTGGGAATACGTCAGCGTATTCCCAAAGTACCTCGTAGTACGGGGAAGTCGCCTTAAGCGACTCCCAGCTCTGCGCTTCAAAGCGCTGAACTTTGGTTTGCTCATTGGGAACGAGTTCGTTCCCAATGCCTTCTAATTGTAAAGTGGATATTCGTTCACAAATATCCACAACCTCATCAGATGCGACAATGACGCAGATCTGTTCGATCTGATCATTGCGCAAGTTCTTTACGAACTTCTTCCAGCTCAAGGCTGGAAGGGCCATTACCTCTGAACTTATGTTCGGAGGGTTGTCAAGTGTTAGAGACTGGGTAGCTAATCCAGTCTCTGTCTGCGTCAAGACGTTTATCGTCTCGACGGACACAACCGCATTCGTCTGATCTGTTGCCTGTTCTGCTGCACGGTGATTATCACTCGTGCACAAGGCGTCCTCAACATGGTGACCACTGTCTACCATGGTGTTCACGCACTCACGACTGTTTTCAGTCGTGGGTTCTTCATCTTCGACACGAAAGTCACTTAAATCCGTGTCGGTTTCATTGTTTTCACGGTGGGTGTTTCCCACCGAGGGTAAATTCTCTATACCACGTCCGTCATCGGTCGTGGTAACTTCAACACAGGGGTGTTTTGCACCCATGTTGCACACGTTACCGACACGCAACGACTCTTCCGTTGCGTGTGCAAGTCCCACTGGACTTTGATCAGCGGGTGTACCATCCGCTGGTCTAGTCTGATCAGACCCGGTGGTGCCATCGCTACCCACCATACTGTCTGACTCTGCGGTTGTATCACTAGATACAGCCGGATTACTCACACGGTAAACCCGCCGCAGTCGATCGACAGGTTAACCCAGTCGATCAGTTCTAACGAAATTGTACGACGCTCCTGTGTCAAACAGAGCGCGCATGGGAATATCGTTTCCATGCGGCTTAACTTCCAGGGTGATGAGAGGTTTCCCTTCAACCTGCACGTGTTGACAGGACAAAGTCCCGTCTGGGGCTATTATCCTCACATGCCCGATGTCGGTATGTGAGATATCCCGTCCAGTAGGGCGCCCCGCCCCTACTGGTTGTTGACTTTTTTTGCATCAACAGAGGATTGCCCCTGTTGATGTCGCCGACCAGCGGACAGTCCAGTCCGCTGAACGCGTGGTGCCGGCCGCGGCGCCATGCATTCATTGGCGTAATGGTCCATCTTCGCGCATCTATTACAGCGAAGGAACTTCTTGCTTTTTGGTTGCCTCGGTGTCGAGGCAACTGCAACCGATAGGTTCATCGGTTCTGGACCTCCTACGCCCGCGCTCTGGTGCCGGGTTTGGTGTCGCGGGACGAAGTGTGAACTTCGTCTGTTCGAAAAATTGTTATGATTAACATGCTGAGCTAGCGGCATGTTAAAGTCGAAAGGCGGTTGAGCCCTTCGACTAACCCACGCATGCTGAATTCCTCTCGGATGCTCTGATCTATGGCATACCTCAGAGTCTTTGGCGGAATTCGATAAAGACTCTGCTTGATGGGACCGTCATTCAGTCTCTTCCTAAGCCAGTGACCTGCATGGAAGGGGGCACCGACTCGTATACAATATTTGATAACAAATAATGTATTTTCTGAGCGTACGCATGTAGGCTAAGCTTGCCCTGCTTGAGTACCATGAACTCTTCGTGGCAACTAAGCTCCATTTCTGGAGCTTCGAAGTTAAGCTTCAGCTCAGCTTTCAAATCCTGATACGTCAGGAACGCAGATCCATCAGTGGATCTGCGGCTCATCGCTCATGCCCTGGCGCGACCGCCAAGGCATGTGGTGGCAAAATAAGCTTGTGAACGTGGGTCCACAATCTTTTGCGGAGAGATGGCATCTTCCACCTTTGCGAACCATTTATGAAGGGGTTCACCCCCTTCGCCAGTAAAGTGCGGAATCCGCGCCTTTACTACATCAACGCTCGCACTCGCTGTGGGCGTTGTTGGTGGCGACCGTAACATTACGGAACGCACCTGAGGATCTATATACATCCTCTTGAAACGGGTAACCGTTTATAAAGTTCCTTCCGGGGTTTTACCTCGGAGGGCGGTTGTTAGCAGTTACAGAAAGGAAAAACACCCAAGACGCAAAGCGTCTACGGAAGGGTCCTATAGAACAATATAGAAATGTTATTTTTAAAGTGACCGTGACGGGTTTCTGTTTCCTCTGTCATACGGCAAATACCTATTATAGTGCATATCTATTGACAGGTCACTACTTGGACTACGGTTAAGTGTGATTAAGGTCACTACACATAGTCACTAGTTGGCTATGGCTACAAATGAAAATAGTGAAACCCAACAATGCTAGGCGTCGTGCCACACAGGGCGACGGCAGACAAGCATTTTCGAGATAATCTATTGAAGGAAACGATAAAGAAAGGTGGAAAAACTACAGCCATACGAGCAGGGCGCGCTCAAGTGACAGGGATTCAGGGACCGTCCCATGGGTAGGTCTCAGAGCTGCATACAGACTATCTTATGACAAGCCCATGGAGGTGATGGTTTCTAGACATCGGGTCGAGGTATTCAGATGCCGGATACGTATCTTGCGATCACGATGCTAGAAGTTCAAGAGGTTACAAAAGAATAACGTATCACTCAAGACACAGGACGTCTATGGCAGGGCCGTTATGGAGGTGAAAATCTGTAAGAGACCCAAGTAGCCGGGCGTCAACGGCAGGGCCGTTATGTAGGGGCAGATGCAGGGCGTCTACCGCAGGGCGGTTGGTAGCAGTTACAGAAAGGAAAGACACCCAAGACACAAAGCGTCTACGAAAGGGTCCTATAAAAATGTATTTTAAAATTATTGTGAGATTCGTCCACGTTTGCTAAAAGAAAAAGTAAATCTACCAGATTAAAAGGCTAATTTACTTTAATTTAAAAGTGTAAATTATTGTGAGAACTTCCACTTTGGCTAAAAGAAAAGTAAATCTGCTAGATTAAAAGCCTTACTTACTTTTGTGAACCTTACTTATTATATAAACCCGTCATGTAACCCTCGACAATGTCCGTAACCCCCAAGTTATTTAGCTTATGAAGTGGGCCTTACAAATCAGAGAAAGGCAGAATTCCACGACGAGTGACACGGAATACCGGCTCTGTGACCAGCATTCCGCGACAAATGTTTCCAAAAAAACTCTCCAGTTTAATGATGTGTTCTTTAAACACGTGGGCGTGAGGGTGAGGATAAAACAACCTCAACCAATCCCGTCGGAGACTTCCGGCGAGCCAAAAATGCGTAAGTACGTGTCTTGACCGGGAATAAGTTGAGCTACAGAGGACCTTGCTTACCGTTTAATCTTAATGACCGCCGAGACGTGGCGGAGCGACGCTTTAATTAGGGGAAAAGTCAATCCTATTATTTTAAATATAAAAGCCTCAAATCCATACCAAATGCATCGTACACTAATGTGGTGAAGTGGTCCGGGGATTAACGAGCTAATGAGAAGTGAATGCATTCACCTGATTGGTAGAAATGTTGGTCCTAGCCAGCGGCCCGGATCGGTCACTATAGGACGCAGGATGGTAGCTGCCAGGTGTATTCACAAGCGGCAGGACGGTACAAGGCATGGAATCGATCCAGATGGGCGTGGTAAAGGGACTCGGAATCGGGCTAGCCAGAAGTAGGCCGTCCAGATCAGGTGGGCTGGATGGCCGTCGATGGTGGATGACCAAGGGGCGGATCGTCTAAAGGATGTGCGTGCGAAGGATCCTGAGGGAGGCTAGGCCCCTGTAGAAGACGGATGGGACGCCGGAGGTGGATGCTTGACCGCTAAAGAAGAGTCGACGTCAGTGGCCAGGTATGCCTAGATGGATGGCTATCCAGGTCGAGCCGGATGGCAGCTGGATATTTGGTGTACGGTACACGAAAGAGTATCCAGGTGGAGCTGGATGGCAGCCGGATGGTAGCCGGATGGTAGCTGGATGGTTGGTGTACGGTACACAAAAGGTATCCAGGTGGAGCTGACTGGGCTATTTCAGGTAAGGCACATAACTATCCAGCCGGACTATTTGGGGTAGGTTACACAAAAGGTTGTATTGGATATAGGGATACAAATCAGTATACGTTTCGCTTTCAAAGACGCAAGTCGCTTTCATTGGTTCACAGCAGAGGGCTAACAAGGTCCCCTCTTGCTGCTATTGGTTTGCCCAGGGAAGGTTAAAGGAACCCATCGGGAGTCCCCTGATCGGGAGTCGCCGCGT
>MIQA02003613.1:13169-29040 GCA_001887855.2 Sclerospora graminicola | reverse complement strand
GATCTTTGTTTCACCGCTTATTGGCGTACGACCAAACCGGAAATAGAATGCCGTAAGCCTTGGACGTCTGAACAGCTGTGGGGACTCAACAAATAAGTTCTGTAGAAGGAGAAAAAAATCCCTCCCCCATCTATGGTCCTGACCCTACCATTGGATCATCCTGCCCATGTCAAAAGCGCCTCATCAGTCTGATCTGGGCCCAGGGCTGATCACGTATCGTGCGCTGGAATATTTGTTGAATTCCAAGCCCTGAGAAATTTTGTTTACTCCTATGACCTTGTTGGACTTTTCCTCCCGACCGTGGTTCGACGAGTTGAAAGAAAGGTAGGGCGCATTGGTTGCGGAACATGCTCTGGCGATATAGGAGTCGACCCACCATTTGCCTATATCTACAAAGAAAATGAAGGAAGATGAGCGACCAGCTGCGTACCACGGGGCACGCAAGCGCCTGTGAAGTCGGGCCGGTTTGTGGCTTGGGTGTCGATTTGCGATTATGTCGTGGTAGTCGTCAAAGCTAGGAAATGCGATATCGACGTTTTCTTGTTACCTTCTGTGCTACATCTATCCGGTTGCCGGATCGGACGGAAAGGGTTGAAGCATGATGCCGGAGATTGGTTCCCCGGATATGGATGCCGGTCGCCCGTCGGTACACTGCAAGATGGACTGACCAAGGTCGGCCTACAAGATCCGTGGCTGAATCAATATCGCAACGACCCGTCAAGCCATTCTAGACTCCATGTTCTCCGTCTGTGCCGTACGTATGGACTTTAATTATCGTGATAGACAGTCGATCCCGTTCATTTTTTTACTACTGATTTATCAATACGTTTCACCGCTGTTCCCAATTGGCCTCCAATGACCACTGTGGTGCTGACCATCGCCTCAGTCTCCCATCGATTCTTGCCGATGATAACAGTCAAGCCAAGGTGGACCGTCTTGAAAGTACCTTAATCGGTCTGGTCACCAACATAGTATAGCACATCCAATATCCGTAACGATGCCTGTACTTCCTTGATATTCCCAGTAATCTGTATGATCACCATGTGGTGGAGCAGATTTTAAGGATGTAAAATGAGTGGTCCCCACCGCCGCGCTGGTTAGATGGTCTCGAGACTAGCCGTTACGGATGGGCAGAAAGTGACGGTTGGTATGGGGGACAAGATGACCCAACTTAAAAGGTGCATGTGATAACGGGGTCACAAGGAAAAGTATGGAAGTCACCGTTGTCATACCAGATCATGGGTTATTCGGCTGGAGTGGATCGGTTAAGTCACGCGACCGCCCATGGTTGCTTAAATGTCGGACCGGGTCGACCCAAGAGCCAAATATCAGTTGGGATGCATCATCGGATCCAGAATGCAGTTGGATTTACCTATGGAGTGTGGTTTGGCTAAATCTTTCGAACAGCTGGACATGGATGTTTTGAGTGGAATCGCTATGATCGACGATAACCCCACTGATCCTGCCATCTGGACGTCGCGCGATAGGAGACACTAGTGGAGTTGAAAGAAATTGATGGTTACTTGACTACGTAGCGTTGGTGGTTTGAAAGGTTCGAGATCAGGTCCAAGTCGCTTCCTGAAGTGGCTCCGAGACCAGGTCCAAAAGTCGACGTCGGAAGTCGGTTCCAAGGTCAGGCCTGCAGTCAGCAGAGGTGACCTGACCAAGAAGGATCACAAGGACAGCAGAAGTGGTCGGGTTATTGCAAAGGTTGATTGAAGATTATATTGGCCAATCATGCAGGATGATTAAGGTTGAAGTATTGGGTAAGTCACATAGTTGATGTACGGTATACTTAGTATTGGGTTTTACATATTAAATAATATGATTGAACAAAGAGTCGCTCCGCCACGTGTCGGCAAACAGTACGTACTTTGGCTCATGGAAGTCCCCCCACGGGATTGTACTGGATTATTCTATTCTCACCCCTCATGTCCACGTATTTCGAACACGTTATTGAATTGGAAAGATTGTGGAGATAACTTTGTGGTTACTGTGGAAAATCGTGATAATATAGTGGCTTACGTAGTTCTTAGTGGTTTTTGGTTAATCTCTCATTACTGGCGAGAGATAACTAATAACCACATAGAAATCCAGGCGGCTGAAGCATCCCGACCCGACTAAAAAGGTACTTTGCATTTTAAGTGTTACCTCTTCGATGGAGATTTCCACCGAGGAACCCCCCCCGTCTCGAAGAAGTCACTGCCCCCGACCTGATCGGGGAAGTCCTATTCATCTAGAGTCCACCTGAGTGAGTGTAACCACCGTGACCCAATGGGTACACAAGGTGGGATGAGATTAAAAATTGGATTCGGCCGTGCATGATGACCGGTCGGAAGAACGGGACGATCGGGCCAGTCATTCTAGTGGTGACTTGTAAGATCAAGAGATCGACCACGATTCGCGGAGTACCCCCTCCGATAATTGGTCGGCCGGGTCAGGGGGAATCCGGTTTCCACCACGAATATCGGTCTTGGATTTTGAAATCGGGTCCACCATAATGGTGCTCGTGCCCGGTTTCTTATATTTTTCGTGTAATTAGTTTACCTGTACGACTATTTGCCAATATGATGGCAGGTCATACTTTATTAAAAGAAATTGCAGGTTTTGCTTGGGCAATGATCGCTTGGTGACTCTGGATATCACCGTGATTCATCTGAAAATGAAAACGACGTAAAGATCAAAGTGGAGGAAACTTTTTCGAGTGTACTGGAGGAAGGCGTATCGCCTCCGATACTGACCAATTTGAAAGCAAGCAATGGTCGACCTGGTTTGGCGGAGTGTCAAGTCGATATTAACAGTGAAACAACACCCCACATGGCCCCAACTGGATCCGATCCGAGTTATAGTAAGACCAACTATAATCCGGGAAAGGATCAAGTCGCGACCTCGATCCTATGTATAAGAAAAATGGAAAAGAACAAAAAAGATAGGGGCGGATCACCACGATCCACCTAAGAAATATGTTAAATCCAAACTGAAGCTGTTTGAAGATGATGAGGAGAAAACCACCAAATCTACTGGGACGATCATGGTCAAAAATGTTGAACAAACATTTAACCTCCATGAATTCCACAATTTCCTGAAGTCCAACATGGGCATGAAAATTATTCGTCCCAAAATTCTTGGAAAGTTGAAAGGCCGAGCAACAAGGCCGACCACCTCCGGTACCCAAGTTGATCTGATCAGAAGCCTGCTCAGTCAGATCGAAGAACTCGGCATCCCTCCCGGTGCTTTGATGCGAACAAGCTGTTTCATTTGGATAGCGAGGTGATCAAGGCTAGGATAACATTATATGACTACCTGGCGTCGTTGGTCGGCGCGAATTACGCGGCCCCATTACCACCAGTCGATATTTCGCACCCATCACAACTGATCGAATACCCTATGGCTAGCATCGCACAGGATGACGACTCGGTTTACGGGTAGGCCCCGTCTATAGCGGACTCCACCGATTCTTCTGTGAGAATAGCCCAATAGCCCACATGACGTTAGGTCTGGACCGGGCTGATAGGCCCCAAGATCGAAGCATAGGGCCGAAAGAAAAACCGGAAGCCGGTCGAGTCGGGTCGGAAGATAGCTCTGTGGTCTCTCAAGATGCTGACGAGGGTAATCCAAACTCCAGGAACGACTTCTCAAGTATGCCTGAAGTCCCTGACCAGATGTGAACCATGTTTGCATTCATGATGGAACGTTTTGTACAGGAACAACGCAGATCGCAACAATATGTACCGGATCAAGGACGGTAATGGCAACAACGATCGAATTTTGACCGATTAACAGCTAAACCAGCTCCAACACCTGAAGATGTGGATATGGATTAGGTTCGATCAGATCGTCCGAATCGAAATGCTGACTTATCCCCCCAACGAATTCCATATCAATATCACTAGTCTAGGGAGACTTATCAGGTCAGCCTGGTGGTCAGCCTGGCGAATCAACCGGACGTATCCACCCGGACTTTGCAAGGCGAATATGGTCACGAACCAGGCGTTCGATTTTGATTCTGGAACGGCCACTTGAATCCGAATGTTGGCGATCTCCGAATTAAAGGATTTCACCGGTAAGGATACGGACGATGATCAGGGGAGGACCTGGTTCAGCCGGAAGAAGTCGGCTTTGTTGATATTCTTGAATGACTTGATATAGCATATAGTCATCAATGGAGTGTATAAAGTTAGCAATAATAGCTTGACTACTTTTTTTGATATCCGTTTTTAGAGGCTTGATATTGGTTTTAAAAGAAGTTGTTTTTTCTTTGTTGATATTCTTGAATGACTTGATGTAGCATATAGGCATCAATGGAGTGTATAAAGCTAGCAATAATAGATTGACTACTTTTTTTATATCCGGTTTTAGAGGTTTGATATTGGTTTTAAAAGAAGTTGTTTTTTTCTTCATATTGATACCAATATAGGTATGTTTTGTAATTTTTTGTTCCACATAAAATTGTGTAATATGTGATAAATAAGTGGAATGGGTTCTAGGGAGTTATATTTAGTATTATCTTCTACGATTTGATAAAGAACGGGACAATACACCAGAAGGATAAAGAGGTTAGGTATTAGTCGACCTGATGAAAGGTCCGGTCAAACGTGGTTAAAACAATGAAGTCGGGAAGTCCGATCGAAGTGGCTCCAACTATGTGGTGCACTCGAAGTGCAATATTGTAACTCGAGGGTATCGGTCCCAAGGGAATACTACCACATGAAGAAAAGGCCGGATAAAATGCCGATCAAATACCTCCACCGCCTAAACGTTGCTGGCCTAAGGGCT
Source organism: Sclerospora graminicola (assembly GCA_001887855.2). NCBI lineage: Eukaryota > Oomycota > Peronosporomycetes > Peronosporales > Peronosporaceae > Sclerospora > Sclerospora graminicola. The sequence goes on along the minus strand of MIQA02003613.1, from coordinate 24,264 downwards.
AAAATGACGATCAAAGATCCCAAACACGTGAATATGACCGACCGCAAGCACGTCGAAAATTTCATCGGCACCCTGGACAATCGTGACCTGGCTGATCAGCTAACTATGCTCCGATTAAAGACACCTGAAGAACGGGAACAGGCATTAAGGACACTACAACGTGCCAAAAGTCGAGAGCCAAAGGTCGAAATGGGATCGAACCGATACCAATCGAAGCCCCACTTTGACCAGATCAAGACACCAGCGGCCCGACCGGCAAGAGCAGTCCGGATCGCAGTGGAGTCGGACAGTGCCGGATATGAGTAAGAGAGCGGCCGGTCGAGTTTTGATTCTGTCGAAGAGTAAAATCGCCACATCTTCACGACTGAAACCGTGCCCCGTCCAAGATCAACGCTCACGGGGACCGATGGACGGAACGGAGGTGGGAACCAGCCCGACTCGGACCGACCCCGCCGGAAAGTGTCCACTCCGGGTCGACCATGCATAATGATCGTGATAGTTGGAAACGAATGACAGGTGGGTAGTGTGATTGGAAGGGCCACCCTTCTGATCACTCTTTTTCCGTTTTTAAGACTTGGGGGAAAATTCATGATGCTGGTTCGTGCCCGATTGAAATAGTTTTCAGTCAGATGAAAAAGTGGTACGTGCCGACCTGATGTCGAAAAGATCTTAAACTAGATCGCTCGCCCGGTTGGAATCTGGTTCGACCCGAGCGGTTTACCTTCAGCATGTATTCATACGTCGGTATCAGAAATATGTACGAGGAAAAAGAGATAACCGACAATATATGTTCTATTCCAAGTTGTTTCGATCAGTGTCCGATTCATAACCTCGGCGCGGATGAATATTCCTAATCGAACGTTATTATGGAATTGGACCTACCGCCTGGTGAATCTCGTGGATATTGCAAATATCACTCTCCCGACAAGTGGTTAAACTATGCGAAAGTCAACGGAGAATTAATAATGAAAATATATTATTTGAATCTGGGGCCGAGGTCTCAATTATCGACTCCACCTTTGCTAGTAGGTTGGATGCCACATAAACGATACCCAGAGACAAGAATGCGTCGGGATCGGTGAAAAGTCCTATATGATGGAAGGTCGATCCAGTTTCAAAATTAACTGAGCCGGCTCCCTGGCTTACTATTTTAACGCTTGGATTGGCCAGCTGGCTAGTCAGGAGGCTATGCCGGGGATGGATTTTATGGTACCGGTCGGTATACGACGCGACCATTTCCATGGAACCCGGGCCCTACCGAACGAAGTACAGATACAACTATCTGTCGACATCCGCTGTAAGGTGTCTGTACACAAATAGTGAATATGGATCACTACGAAAACATTCCGTGTATGGTTAAGATGGTTTCACTGTGAGTCTATGGTTTGGGTCCCAATAGTTTTTTATTACATACCCTTTTAAAATAAATATTTAAAAAAATCCAAAACTCAATTTACCTTTCTTGTTGGGAGCCGCCCTTTTTTTCATAATTATTGATAATACTGTACTTGTGGGTCACAAGTTGTGACAAGTTCACCTTTTTCAGTCATTTGCACCAAACCCGCAATCATTTGCACCTCGCCTCAATGATTTGCACTGTCGACTCTTAAATGTTCATATTTTGCTATATTTATCGTAGTTGATAGGCTATATCATTTTGTAAACTGTTCAAATGGAGAGCCCCCCCCATGACACCTGCCACCAAGAGGCGCCGCTAAAATCTAAAAAACCGGCAGCGGGTCGTAGATTGCTCGCGAGAGGGCGGTGACTGGAAAATGCTCGCTAAATCCTTGAAAGTCCCCTTGGCAACGCAAAAACGTGGATAAGGAGGTTGCGGATGGACCTGACGACACGTCCCGCAAGCGGGGGGAGTCCGAGAAAATCCTAGATGCTGAACACGTTCTGTTGATGTGCGACAAGCTGGACTAAAACAACAAGTTGACCCTTGAAGAGCTATCCTCACTGGTTCGGGAACATTTTCAAATTTTATGCTCCAAATCTACAGTCTCTCGTGCACTTGAGAGTGCGTGCTACACCCTCAGAAAGCCTTATGTGATTCCGCAGTACATGAACACAGACGCGAACAAGATCAAGAGGCTTCCTTCTTTCACGCGATCCAAGTAAAGCCAGACCCTTGATCCCGGTTCGATATTATGTGAATCGGCCTGATCATTATTCCGATCAGCTCTTTCTTGGATCGCCCTTCGCAGTCGTTCGTTCACTTGTTCCCGCGCATGTTGGTAATGGCGCTGGAGTCCTATACGCCATCGACGAGCTTCGCGATCTCGACCTCGGGTACATCCAACCGGAATCACCGACTCGATGGTAGATCGGGGTCCCAACCATACGCCAAGTAGAACGGAGTATCTCCCCTGATCCGATCGAAAGAGGAGTTCAACGCAAACACCAACCTCTCTGCATACTCATCCCAGACTTGTTGAGCGGAATCCGCGACATACATCTTGATAGATCTGGTTAACGTCTGTACCATGCGTTCGGCCTTACCGTTCGCTTGCGGACGGTAGGCCATGGTCGCGCTCTGTTTCTGACCAAGCATCTGGTTGAATGATCGGAAAACTTCGGCCATGAAACCTGGTTCCCGATCATGCCTGATCACCTCACTAGCTCCAAACCGCCTAAAGACACATTCTTCATAACTGCAAGCGACTTGTTGGGCTGTTCGGGTAGATCCCGCTATCGCGATCACCAACCCCGTGAACAGATCAGTCCAGATCAGCAACTCTGTGTTGCCCTTGAACGATTTTGGTAGGGACGGTATGTGGTCCATCGCAATCACTTGGAAAGGGTAGGTCGCCTGGATATTCCCGGTGATCTACCCCGGATGTTCGGCATACCCTTCCCGGTTTCGCAATCCGTACATGTTCCGATAAACTTTTGGACACTTCGATATAAGCCTCTCCAGTGAAAATGGTTGCGAACCCTGTGGTACGTCCGACCTACGCCCTGGTGACCACCCTCTAAACTGACGTGATAATGGTGTAAGATATCAGTTTGTAAAGTCTCCGGAATCACGAGCCCGGCTAAGCGATCCAGATCTGCATCGGCCTGATCAGCTTGAGCATAGTAAAACAATAAATCGTTTTCGTTGATCTCATAGTTGGACCTTAACACAATCTTGTGCTTCACCCTGGCTCAGCTTCTCCAGATCTCCATTCAGAAACGCCTTCAAATCAACGATCCATTTTTCTTCGTCTTGTGCCTTGAGAATTCTTTCGATCCGCATCTCCTGTACTATTTCTTCTGTTAGGCTTTCTCGAGAGAGTGACCTGTTAGGTGGTGATCTGGCTCGTGATCTCGTCATGATCGAGATCTGGGCTGCTTCCTTTTTATCTTCCGCATGAATCAGCTCGGGCAGCCTATTGATCTCCACCAATTCCTCCAGCAATGCTTTATCAGTAACTATCAATCCGGTCTGATCACGCATGGCCATAGTGGCTAGATGATCTGCACTCCGATTCCAATCACGTTTCACATGTAAAAGATCATGACTTGGCCATCCACGTAAAGCTTTCATAACGCGATCGTTCAGCAACTTCAAACGCGGTGCTTTGCAATCGATCTCTCCAGTGATCTGCCGAATTACCAGGTTTGAATCTCCGCATATGATTACTCTTCCGATCTTTTGCTCTTGCAAGAGATCCAAACCTAGCAGCAGACCGCGATATTCGGCTTCATTGACCGTGATACCCGGAGTATAGTCTGAACCAGCAGATATAACAGTCCATTCTGGCAATTTCCACAACAACGCGCTATACGCCCCCACGCCTTTCTTCACACTCGCTGATCCGTCGAAACTTACAACGATCAGATTTTCCTCCGAGCCGACGATCGGTGGGGGTATAGTGATCGATTCTCGTGGTTGCTTCCGAGGAGCGACCTCGATCAGGGCTTCATCGACTTCTGATCGGGGCGTGATGCTGGCTGCTAGTGTTCCAAGAATTTCTTCTTCGCCCTTGGTGCACTTGATGATCTCCAAGGTCCACTGAGATAACAACGCTGCCCATCGCCCCAGTCTCCCGTCTAAACCATTCGCTGACAGTAACCAAGCCAAACTAGATCGCCTGGACAATACCTTAATCGATCTAGTTACCAGCATAGAGTAACAAACATCCAATACACGTAATAATGCTAGCACTTCTTTATCCACAATACCATAGTTAACTTCGTTCGGTTTTAATGTTCGGCTTGTGAACGTCACCGGGCAATAAATTCCGTCGTGATCTTGGACCAGTGCGGCCGATATTGCCCATTTACTGGCGTATAGAATCACCACGGGAATCTTCTCCGGATCGAAATGTTTCAGTATCGGCGTCGAGATCATCTTCGCCTTCAACATACTGAAAGCTACCATAGCTCGCTTCATATGGTCCTCTGACCCTGGCACAGTTCGATCGATCAGTGATCCTGTCTTGAGATTCGATTCGGTAACTTCGGTTTCGCGATCAGTCTCACTTAGTGATCTTCCCACTCGATCACGCTCTCGTAGCCCATGATAATCCACTTCCTTCAGTTCATATAGTATAGCGGCGTAAATTGAGAAGTCTTCGATAAACCGGCTATAGTAATTCAGAGATCCGAGAAAGGACTGCATAGCCTTCAGTGATCGGGGAAAAGGTAGGTTGCTGAGAGCAGCCAGATCTTTCGGGTTTGCTTCCAAGCCTTGGATCGACACGTTATGGCCGAGGTAGGCGACCTTGGGTTGACCCCAGAAACTCTTGACCACACTGATCGATAAATTTCAGCGCTCGCAAGTGTTCAGGAGCCGTTCGACCTTATCGCATAGCATATACCATGATGTTGCTGTGACCAAGATGTCATCTATATATGATCGCCTTCCCAACACTGATCGGCCCTGATCTTGGTCCGGTTCGCCCTCCGTAAACACATCATGTAGATCGGTGGCTTCTCGATCAGCACTGATCTGGAAATATCCATAGAGAGCATTGTCAATCAATCTCTGATAGATCTGTGGGGCATTCTTTAATCCAAACGGCATCCGATTCCATTCAAAAAGCCCAAAAGGTGTAACGAAATCCGAGATCTCTCGAGCGCGATCAGTCATCGAAACATCAACTTCGTGAGGCGATTACCATTCTATAGTCGATACACAATCGATATCAACCCCATTCTTTTTTATCACGATCATGATCGGTGATGCCCACTGCGACGTTGATGGTCGGATGATTTTTGTACTCAACAAGCCCTTGATCAAATCGGATAACTTTTCCCGGTATTGAGGTGCAACTTTGCGACAACGTTGAGCGATCGGTCTCGCATTTCCCACGTCTATATCACAGACAGCTCCGTAAGCGGCTGGGGGTAGGGCGTTACCCTTTCCCATCAGTAAATGGCGCCTTTTCCAGATGATATTCTTTAGCTGATCGATCTGCTCGGGAGTGTTCACTTCGGGATTACCGACATGTAGATCTCCCATGGTGACTTCTGGCATATTGGGCGATACCTCCGGCAAAACGGCCATCTGCTACTCGATACCTTCAATGTACTGATCACCACCTTCGTGAATACACACTTGTTCATCTACTTGATCTATCTTTTCCGGATTAGTATCATCTTGAGTCGCCCCTTGTAAATCATCCAACTGGTGACTACTTCGGGTTCCCATTCCTCCGTAATGACTTCGGCAGATTCATCCTCCTTTTTCTTCTCAAGATCGTTCCTGAACTCTTCACCATCATTTTCGCTCTCTGGATCCGCTGTCTTCGGTGAGCCGGGTCTAATAATATTCAATATTGTGGACCTTTTTTGACCCGGCTTTCCCCTATCGCTTCGACCGGCGGTCTCCTGATCAGCAGCTTGGTCGGAGTAGAATATTCCGGCTTCTCGACCATAGGTGAGGTATCTTCATCCGCTAAGTCTTCGTCACTAATCAGGTCTGTGGGGGCTTGATAAGGCAGATTCTGCCATTCAATATATCTTTGCGATCCCACTGAGACATACCCGATCTGTCGAGGTACTTTCTCTTCGGGTGGCCACATCCCTAAGATCATGTCTTCGTGAACGATCAGTGGCTGATCGGATATTTTCGTAACCCTGATTTAACTTGATCTGCCGATACCCTTAACGAACGTTGGTACCCATCGTTCACCACGGGTTAGCCACAATTTCTGTTGCCGATCGCTCGGCCGAATCATCACATCGACTGATCGGGCCACCCCGATGTTTTCGTACTGACCCATTTTAAGCATCCGCACATGAGTACCATATAAAGGTCGTCGGCCGGATAACTGAATCTGCACCTCATCCGGCAGAGTCAGGGTTCCATGAGACAGGTCAAGTCGTATACCGGCTGGTACCATAAAATCCATCCCCAGTATCGCGTCTTGACCGGCTAACCGGCCGATCCAAGCGTTAAAATAGTAGACCAGGGATCCTGCCAGGGTGATCTTCACACGTGATCGTCCTTCCGTCATATATGAACTCTCGCCGATCCCAACACATTCTTGCCTCTGGGTACTGTCTATACGACATCCCACCTTACGAGCAAAGGCGGAGTCGATGATCGAGACTTCTGCCCCAGAGTCAAATAGAATAGTGGCTTTTTCGTTGTTGATCTTTACATTAGCTTTTGCCTGTTTAAAACACTTGTCGGGAGAGTGATAGTTCCAGTATCCGCGGGATTCACCGGGCAGTAGATCCAATTCCATAATCACGTCCGATCGGGAGTATTCATCCACTCTGAGATTGTGGATCGGACATCGATCGATGCAATTTGAATTAGAACATGTATTGTCGGTTATCTTCTTTTCCTCAAACTTATCTCCGCTACCGACATATGCATAAATGCAGAACGTAGATCGCTCGGCTCGAACCAGATTCCAACCTGGCGAGCGATCTAGTTTAACATTTTCTCGACATCTGGTGGGAGCATGCCAGCATGTTTAGTCGGCACATACCACTTGCGCATCAGATTGAAAAATTCTTCAATAGGGCAGGCACCGGCGTCGTGAATCTTCCCACAAGTTTTGCATACGAAAAAACAATGATCAGAAGGGTGACCTTTACGATCACATTTTCCACACGTAATTCTTTTCCAGCAATCACGATCTCCATGTCTGGTCGACCCACAATGCACACATTTCTTACGAGATCGGTCCTGATCAGGTTGAATCCCACCAGGTTTCCGTCCATCCATGCCGTTAGTCGATGTTCTCGGGCGATACACTGGCTCCGTCGTAAAGATATGACGATACTGTTCCTCGTCCGAGCTCAGACTTGATTGACCACTTTCCTCTTCCGAACCGGAACTGTCCGATTCCTTCGTGATCATCCGAATTGCTCTGGCTGGTCGTGCCGCTGGTATCTTGCCCTGGTCCGGATGTGGTTTCGACCGGTACCGGTTCGATCCTACCTCGACCTTGGGCTGTCGACTTTTGGCTCGCTGCAGCGTCCTCAGAGTCAGTTCCAATTGCTCCGAATCCTTTATACGGAGCAGGGTTAGCTGATCAGCCAGATCACGATTGTCCAGAGTGCCAATAAAGTGTTCTACATGCTCGCGAGCTATATCCGGGTGTCGTGGGTCCTTGATCGGCATTTCCGCGCGTAGACCAGCAACATTCAGCCGATGTAAGTATTCGATCGGCGTTTCGTCGGATCTTTTCTTCATGTGGTAATACTCTCTCGCGACAGACACCCCCGAGTTGCAATATTGTTCTTCAAATTCTTCACACAATTGAGGCCACTTCAAACGTACTTCTCGGCTCAGCTGTTTAAGCCAGTTCTTGGCCGGGCCTTTCGTTAGATCAGCGAAATCAGACATCTTTCACCTTCCGGTGTCTTATCTCTCAAAAAGGCTGATTTAGTCCGACTCAACCAAGCTCTAGCCTGATCATCGTCCATATCCTTGCTGGTGAAATCTTTTAATTCCGAGATCGCCGACATCCGAACTCGGGTGATCGTTCCGGAATCACTGTCAAATGCCTGCGCGGGGGCCATATTCGCCCTACGAGGCATCTCAATATTCAAATTATCCGGATCGAAATGTTGAATGATCTCGCCTTCTGACTCCATGTCCACATCACTCCGTGGGGGTGATCGGTGAAATCGATCTTGGTGATCGGCCTGGCATATCGAACGAACAATTCCGGCTGATCGGACTGATTCCATCTCCACGTCCACGGGTCTCTTGACCGGTTTCTCAGCGGACTGATTCATGTTCGGTGCTGATCGCCATGGTTGTCCTTGTCCAGGTGTGTACTGAGGCAATCCATATTGTTCACCCGCAAATCGGTTCATCATAGTCGCGAACATGGCTTTTAATTGCTCTGGGACCTCCGGCATGTTGGTATGACCAGTGTTGGAGGTCGGATTGGCCTGTGGCACTTCCTGAGCATCTTCAAAACTATCGTCCGATCCGACTCTACCAGGTTCAGGCTTTCTCTTCCTGTTCTGCGACTCGATCTTGGGGTCGATCTGCTGGATCCCTTTCGGGCCCAACGTCATACGTGTGATCCCAACCGAGGAGTCGGTGGAGTCCGCTCCAGATTGTGATGACGATTGATATATCGACTCAATATCCATAGGATATTCAACCAACTGCGATCGGTGTGAAGGATCCGCGATCGGCGACTGGACCACGGGGTTCGCCCCGAGTAACGAGGCAAGGTGATCATACAGAGTTGTCATAGCTTCTCTGATCGTCCCTTGGTCTAGATCGAACAGCATATTCGCGTCGAATGCACCAGTAGTGAAACCAACTTCGTCGATCTGCGCCAAGAGGTTCCTGATCAGGTCAAGTTGACTGCCTGTGATAACCGGCCTGGTCGCCCGACCTTTTCCAATTGATAAAAAAACGTGTTCAAAACACGTGTGCGTGAGGGAGTGAGGGTAAACAAATCCCGTCGGGGGACTTCCGGTAAGCCAAACAAATGCGTATATGCGCGTCTTAACCGGGAATTAAGTTGAGCTACAGGGGCTAGTGAACCTGTGCTCTCAATGACCGCGACACGTGGCGGAGCAACTCTTTAGTTAGGGGGTTAATTCAAATCCGTTATTATATATGCAATATCTAATAACTAATCTACCATACACCAACTTACGTGACCCACCTCATGCTTCCATCTTGCCCATCTCGTCACAAAGTTGTTCCAGTACCACCATTAACCCATCTTCAACGCATCTTTAACCTGATCCGTACCACTTTAGACCGATCTTCAGCCGATCCTGATCCGGTTCTCTGCCGATCTTCAACCAACCCGATCTTCACGTATCAGCTCGGAACCAGCTCAGGATCAGCCCCTTGGGATGTTGTTCATCCGATTCAACACTAATCTTGGCTGAACTCCTTCTTTCTTAGCACCTGGTAGCTGATTCAGGGTCGAACCAGCTCCGAATCACCTAGAACCACCTCGAACCACCTCGGAATCAACTAGACGTCGACATCCTCAACTTGCTCTAACCTGTCCTGGACCTCCATTATGCGTAAAACCTGTAAGGCTCGACTGAATCGGTATTCCTCTTAAAGTCGGACTCGATTCGATCCTTTAGTGCTGATTCGGAGTCGACTTGTTGATCCCCGCAGCCGGTATCAACCGATATGCCCCATGAAGCTCACCATTTTACACACAGCGTTCCATAATACGATTGGTCTTCATGTTCTAAGGCTGGTCCAAATCATTCAGTCGGTTAACCGAGATCTCAATATCACGTCTCTTGAACCACTTGGATCATCGATAATCGGCTCCAATAATCGGGTTCTGTCACATCCGCTATATCAAAATATCCATAAGCCTGCTCCTCCACACGGATCATAACCGGTTCGGCCTTAAAACCAACCCAGTTCGGCAACCGGATATTCACGTCTGATCGTGATACTTGACTGATCGTGGTACTTCCTGGGGCAGGGTACACTAACGGTGACCTTTGTGCTTGCGTTTTTCTGTTTTCACTTCACCACACCGTCAATAACAGGGACAGCCACAACAGCAGAGCGGAGATTCCAAGTGCTGTCAATCCAGTGAGCAGTCACTCTAAGAATCGCCTTGTCATTAGGTGAAGTCCAAGCATCAGAGATTAGGTTGACTTTCGTGTCCAGGTCCTGGAAGTATTTGCAAAGTTGGATTCTTTTTGCAAGAAAATTTTCCCCAGCGGCGTCGCGCAAAGATTGTGCGCTGACAGACATATTGCGCAGCTCAGGGTAATATGGGCAAGTAAATTGCGGAGCTCTTCATATTCAGCAGTTGAAAGGGGAGAGTGCGCCGGACGACTAGTTGAAGGAGAAGTTCTTTGACAGAAGCTCTCGTTGGTTTGGAAGGCAAGTCGATCCGTTGCGTCGTAAGGAACTTGTCAAGGCTGTCACTTTCTTCAGCAGGTCCAGCATCCGTGAGACGGTGAGATCTGCACAGGTGACGTCTCAAAGATGTGCTGTAGCTGAAATGTTTGTTGCAAAGTCTTCCAGAGAGCCTTGAGACTTGACAAACTGTCTTACCTTTATCAGCAAGCAAGTCAAAGTACTGCCAGACCCAGCTGCGCTTGGTACCTGTGTTTGCCTCAAGAACTTCCATCTGTGTAAGTGGTAGAGTTCAATCAATACCTTCATCGCATTGAACATGGCCTGAATACGGTAAACGATTACCTTGAACAAATAGATCCTGATAGTGAGGGGTCACATTGTTATTAAGGGCAACGAGGTGGAGTTTGCTCATGGCGATCATGAGTATTTCACGATAGCTTCAATGGATTTATATGCTAAGCACCGAATGATCAATAAAATGTTATATCACAATCCGGTCGACAGCAAGGGGTTCACGGCTAACGCGTCACAAATATGTTAAATAATAAGTTTTCTATGGATCCAAGCAAGGGACCAACTAGATACGACGACGACGCATGAACGGAGAAGCGTTGTCTCAAGAAAAGAGGGGATGAGACTGTAGATTTGCATCCAGTCCGTGTTTGACACCCTACCAGCACCGCTCCAGCAAGCGAGTCGATGTTTGATGTCTGCAACCAACCGTCCTACCAACGAACCTGAGCCGATTTTAGTCTCCAGGATAAGATCTTACATAGTATCTAATAGTTAAACCCAACTAATTGACTAAGTCACATTTATTATTAT
>MIQA02003612.1:0-31668 GCA_001887855.2 Sclerospora graminicola | reverse complement strand
CGATATTGTCTTCAGTGCGTGCTTTACTTTGGTTGCACGTTACTATACTGTACGTAGTAGAAAAAGTTGATTTGGACACTACTTGATTTAAGTACGATTTATCTCCCAATGTTTATTCCCACTTTTATTAAAACCTCATGAACGTTAAAACCTTATATCTCCACTTTGATCCATGTGTGGTGGAGACGCTGTCCAAATCGTTTCTCGGTGGAACCCGGATTCCCACTGGCCGGACAACCAATTATCGGAGGGGTTACTCCGCGAATCCTGGTCGATATCTTAATCGGACAAGTCAACACTAGGGTGATCGGCCCGATCATCTCGGTCTTCCGACTTAAGCAAATGAGAGGACCCGTGGGGGATCTATATAAAGGACTCCCCGTTTTACCCTAGAACTTCCCACTTCTTTATCCACCATGCCATAATTAACCTCACGGGCTTTAAGTCATCAAAATAATATTTTCTTCTTCAATCAACGAGAAAAAGCTTAAGCGGTACCGTCAAACTATTGTTCATGTACAAACGAAGAAAATCATCGACCAGGTATTTCTTAAAACAACAGTTTTCTTTGTTTTTTTCTCGCTGCATTTCTTCGACATTCTCAACAGCTTCTTCTATGCGAAGCATTTCCTGTATTCAAAGCAAACTTCACAAAAGCTATCTGATTTCAAGGACGAAACTATATCTCGTCATAATGTGGGCGAGCATTGGGGGCGAGCGTTGGTTGACAAGGATGTTCCATAGAACGATAGCTGAGACAACAAACAGCGACTGGTATATTGTACCAATTACTCTCCCATGTTAACCTCATACCTTTGCTCGTGATGTTTTGCATGCTTCATACTCCATTTGAAGTCAAACTGGGATCTCGAATGAATCAAGGTGGTTTTAAAGAATTCGAGGCTTTAATCAAAGCGGGAAAATAGGTGTGACCAAAATCGGTACAGATATATAACTGAGGAAAACGACTGAAGAATACAAACATTATTCGACAAGCTGGTATCAACGAATTGGCGCCAGCTTGGTGATGACGGGCGTTCAAAGCAAATAACACTAACAAAACACGTGAATGAGATCAAAAACGACAATTTGCACTTCGAGCTGCTTGGTTTTGGATGCAGTTGAAGATAATAAAGCGTTTTACAGAGGAATAGCTGAATAAGTTATTCATCAACTCCTTTATTCAGACTTACATATGGGGTGGTTTGATCTTTGCATGAATACACCAGTGCAACCAAGACTAGTTAAAACCATCGTATCGGAAGCGCAAGAACCCACCTCTAAGAAAACCGGATGTCGGATGCGTGGGGAGTTTGTTAGCCAACAACACCCATGGCCATTCCCCACTTTTCTGTTTGTCTTTTTAAGACACGCATTTGATGGTTTGCATGCTCCGTAGTCATTCCCCGCGATGACATGCATGTTGTGACCACCTAACAGTGAATGACTTCACACGTACTGTCGACTCCTTATTTCTATTGTTCTGTGTGTAAAAATGCTCCTAGATTGAACAACTACTTGTTTTTAGAGGAAAATACGATCTTGCCGTTCTGAATCAGCTACCGGTATTAAAATTGTTACACCTTTTACCGGTCGTTCTTCCCAATTGCTTGATTCTTAACAACCAGTTTAAGAAATGGGCTGTATACAGACCAAAAGTTTCGATTCGAAACAACCGTAACATTTCTCAAAATGACCAAGGTACCGTCTATTAAGGTTAGGTGTAATAAACCACAGCAGAATTGCAGTACGCAAGGTAAAATGTGAACAACCACGTGTTTGGGAGCGGCAGCTTAGGCGGCCTTTGGAAACAGTCAGGGCAACTGTACAGCACTGGTGCTTGCAAAACGTAAATTGAGGGAAATAACCATGAGTAAAAGGTAGAGAGGAATATACAGTTTTGCAAAACGTAAGTTGAGGGAAACAACCATGAGTAAAAGGTAGAGAGGAATGTACTGTACATGTACATGTAGTTTCATGATGCATGAGTTAGGTTAGATTCCAGCATGCCAGCACAGGATCAAGAAGATGCCGATATGTCTGTGGGACTCTTTGAATTTGAGCTTGTTGAATTTAGTGGAACCACACGTGATTCAGTAGCACCACTTCTTTATCATTCGCTTTTAACAGGTCGTAGCCAGAGTTTATCGGAAGCAGTATTGAGTTCCTTTTACAGGCTCCATTTATCAATGAGCGAGCTCAGTGTAGGAACTGGGCCGGAGCAATATGTGATTCTACCGGTATAGGGTATGCAAAATCTCAAACAATGCGATATTGATCATTTTGAAAAAAAAGATCGTTTTGAAACAGCCTGTTCTAGAACTATACGTACGGGTATACACTTATACATGTCCCATCTTTGGGTGGGCGTTTTGAATTAAACAATTGGGAACAAACGACCGGTAAAAGGTGTAGTTATAGAACAGGTTGTTTCAAAACGATCTGATTTTTTTCAATATGATCAATATCGCATATTTGCGACTTTGCACCCAATAGAATAACATGTTGCTCCGGCCAGGCAGCCTCATAATCTAAGTGATAGAGACCGTCAAACAATTTGAACTCTTTGTCTGAGTTTCCCATCGTACCAAAAAACTTGATCGACGTCTGCTGATTCTACACACTATCAGCGGATTCTGCAAGAAAAAGCATCGGGATAGTACAAAACGCACAGCTCGGGTCTGTGACCCGAGTGTCTTCCTGCAGTTGTTTCATAGTCTGAAGCGCCTCGTGCTCAGTTCGTGCCGTCAACATATCTATGGAGGTAAGAGGATCCGCTTTCGACCTCTAAGAACTTGGGGTCGCGACTGAGTAGGTAACGTTGCACGATAGGCCCAATCTTCATTTCAGGGATAATTGCAGACAACGATTTCGCTACTATTCTGCCCAAAGCAATGGATTCCAAGTCACGCTAAGTATAGGTGAGCACCACACGGCAGTATAAATTTGTGTTGTCCAGATAAAAAGTGAACGCCATAAGGGATCCGAAGGACGTTCCAGTAATGATCAGGGGCATTTCAGCTTGCGAGGATTTGTCGGTGTCACCTTTTCCGCGACGATGCTGGTGTTCTCGCCAGTTCTTCAGCGCATTGATAAAGATTGAGCGCGTTGCGAACGTAATAAAGTCGTTTGTATCATCCACGTAAATTCACTAGTGTGCCCACGCGTCTTATGCTGATCAAGGTCACTCACACCATGATTAAGCAAGTCATATGTTAGTCTCTGCACAAACGCTCAAAGAATGTTACGTTACGACGGCAGTGGTCGCTGATTCCATGGAGATACAGCACGACCCCACTACCGCTACCAGACACGTCGTTTAGGCCCTTGTTCAAGTGGAGGCACGTTGTACTTGACCGAAACAAATATTAGGGTTATGTAGTTCTGATCGTTCAGAAACGACGTTACGGACACTGTCCATGTGCCCACCTGCATCACACAATAATACATAGTATTTCTAGTGAGCATGCGCGCTGTACTAAATGTATTGATGTCTAAGGGCGTGCATCGTGCAATTATCGATTACCATTGGGTCGTGCCAAAGGCTTCGGGAGAGGTCTCGCAGCATACGCACAACCTACTAGTATACTGCTAACTCTATTATGTATATTACATCATCTATGATTTCGGTACAAATGTAGTAGTAAAATGTAGTCTAATTAGTCCTAACTATTAGCTACTGTGAACCTATAAAGACTAGAATGTAATCTAGACTTATTTAAACTATTAGTCGGGGCCTTGCTTGGCAAACCTTATTTTTCTCGGTCTTATCGTCTGAAGTCGTGATCCGGTGTTTGGTCTAGGTTGTAAAATGCACTTTAAACTGCATAACAGTCGAATCCCGTCTTCTTGCACAACACTGCCTTGAAAAACAACTTGGTCCCGAAGTAGCCATCGCCACGCCGATACAAGCCCAAATAATCCTTCCCAGAGTCGTTCACTCTGTGTATCATCAAAAGTGACTATGTGCAATCATGGGTGTGGTGGCCCCGTAGGCGTAACCTCTCCCCCTTGCATCCATGTCGTAAGAACTGGCTCAATATGAGACCAGCCTCCTGTATCTTGAGCAAAGTTCGCCGCCGCAATTATCACTGCGGGCGGTGAATTCGCCTTTCCTCTCTTGTTCTCCGCCCGTCCTGTCACTGGTGGCGGTTCGTTAGGTCCGGTTCCCCGTAGCCCTTGGTTGGTCTTCTTGGTGCTCTTCGCACCCTATGACTTAATGTTCTTTGGACTGAAGTGGAAGTGTCGTTCTTCCACCTGTTCTCGTCCGTTAACACGCGGTGTTCCTCCATTGCTAGCAATTTTAAATTGCAGATTCCCCTCTTCCACAATGTGAAATTGCATCTTTGGTCCTGGGTGTGATGGCCCCGCAGGCCCTTTTTCATACCCTGACATTCCTCCTGTAAAAGCAACCGGTGAGTGCACAGTTGGGCTTAGGATTGGTGGCCCCGCAGGCTCTGCCACACACCCAAGCGTCCTTCCCTGAGATTGCATCTTGAAACCTGGGTGTGATGGCCCCGTAGGCACTTCTTGACACCCTGTCGTAAATCCGATATTCGCGGCGCTTGAATGTACCGTTGGTCCTGGGTGTAGTGGCCCCGTAGGCTCTCCTACACCCCCAAGTGTTATCCTCGTTGTCGCAGGGACTGGCTCTATGCGAGGCCAGTCCCGATTGTCCTGAGCAGAGCTCACCGCCGCACTTATCGCTGCTGACGGTAAACTTGCTTGCCTGCGTTGGCGGGGCGTGCCGCTGTACGAGGGGGGGGGGGCCTGGGCCCGTGCCCAGGTCGTTCGTCCGTTGATAACCTTTGCTCCTTATTCTTTTCCAGAACCTCCCCATCCTTGTTGGGTGAGGCCTAGACTGCGAATTCGAAACTGATTTCGGTACAAATGTGCTCTTTTCAAACTTGGAGGTGTTCCGGAATTCCACGATCTCAGTAATGTGTCAAACATCAATTTGTTTTGTCCAATCATGTGTCACTATTTTTCAGATCAGAACGCCATTCCGGCACGTTACGTACAGTGAACCTCAATGGCCAAAACCCTAAAAACAGAGAAGAAAAACTAATAACAGAGAAAGCTCATTAATAGCGTAGAAAGGGTGACCAAAACAGAGAAAACGCACGAAAAACACACTCATTCGTATCAATAACAGAGTAGGGTGTCGATAAACACACAAAGGACCGGGATTAGGTCTGTATAAGCCAATAAGCGACCGGTGCCGGTGCGGGTCGCACAATAATCGTGGGCCCGGCCCACTTAAGAACCTAACGTGTTGGTAGAATCATACTTCGAAATTACATACACTAAACAAATAGCATGCGTCAAGCTTTGAAGGCAAGTTCTCATTGTTCGGCTCGCGCTTATGCTAGCGCCACGATCAGCGTGCCTGTGTGTTTTCGAGAGGTTGTGCTATAGCGTAACACTAGCACTCGAAATGACAATATCGAATAATGCATACAAACTTGCATCACTTGTTTATCGTTATTTAATTCAATATTAAAACCTATAGGTAGCCTGTTTGCTGGGCCGGTTTACTCTCACCTAATACATCCTATTTCCTTAATCGTCGTGCTTGTGCTCTCTGTAGACGTTGTACTACAGCATAACACTACTACTCGAAATGATATAGAATAATGTACAATTAATTTAGTTTGCGTTATTTTATTAAAATTAAAATTAAACCTAACGCTATCATGTTTGCTGAGCGTGCTTACTCTCATCTACTAATTATATTGCCGCAATCGGTATCTGTGTGCTTTGTAGAAGTTGTGCTACGGCGTAACACCAACAACAACCGAGATGACAATATCGAATAAGGTACAAATTAGCATCACTTGTCATGAATTTATTCAAATTACTGCTACTGCTATTTTATTTGCTGGGCCTGCTTACTTTCATCCACTACATTATAATCCCGCAATCGACATGACCTCTAGAGCGTGCACTATTACAATGGAATATGGGTTATGGATATTAGGACCAGACCCACCACCCAAACCCATGAAGCCCCTACATGGCTACCCTATTCCCGCTTTGTCCATTTTTGATGAACTTTGTCTATTATTCATTTTTCTTCTCTGTTTTTGGGGCTCTGTCACCTCAATGGTGTTACACCTAACCTTAACAGACGGTACCTTGGTCATTTTGAAAAATGTTGTTGTAAAACGTAGTCTATTTAGTAATAATTAACTATTAGCTACAATAAAATTCCTAAGTACTCCGTGTAAACCTTCCTCTGATCGATACTCATCTCGGTGAAACGAGAGTAACAAATTCCGACGATCATTCGGTCGATTCAGCATCACACCTTGGATGCTTTCGAGACATATCTGTAAACGTATCCCACGTAACCTCGTACTTGCATATTTCTTTTCGAACATTATAACCGCTTGCACCTGCTCCAAGGTCTTCTTCCACAGATAACCAATATGCTCGTGCTCTGTCCTTCGTATACCTTGAAAAATGTTTTCATTACGTAGTTGCCATAGCCAGATCGTTCCTATCGAGCATATCGCCCACCACAATCTGGCCATTTCCTTGCTGCATGCGTTGGCTTGACTGCCACATCTGATCGACAACCTCTGCATAATAGCTTGAGAAACCGGTGGGGCCTGCCTGGTTACAAAATACCACTTGTAAGGATCCAGATCAGTCGCATCGGCCCACCATCCGTTCCAAAAACTTAAAATGCGTGCCCATAATTTTTGCGCACGCGTACACCCCCACACAATATGTGTGACCCCTTTCCCAGGTGCTGAGCAATGATCGTCCATTGCGCACCCACCTTGTGATGTATAACCATCATAGTAACAGTTGAGCTGAAACGTGGCCATGCGATAAAGACTCCATCGTTGATAGTCCGACAGCATGTGGTCATGCTTCCAGACATCTCTTGTTGTCTGATCTTGAACAAAGCCATTCCAAGTATCGCGCTCCCTTTTATCTTGCCATCGCTCTTCAATTCTGTGTAAAGGCTTGGCAATGAGTTTGTGATACAGTCTGCGAAAAGTCCGCCGTAACCAATGCTTGATGGAACTAGGCCGCACGTCATCATTCGTTTCCCAAGCTATTCCATGAATGGCCGGGTGCGCTTCAAAGACTAATCCGTGTGGCCATTCATTCTCCTTCGAGACGCCCGGCTTCTGATCTTTTAACTCCAGCTGCACGCAATCCCAGTATAACCCGTCTTGTCTTTGTCGTAATCTGCAATTATTTCCAGTCTTGTAATCCAGTCCTCTGATCATTCTCTCTCCTTCTACCTTCCATTCCATCGAGAGCCATTGCTTTGGTGACCATAATAAGCGGAGCGGGCCTGAGTCTCCCACACATTGTCCAATCTCCACCCGTGGAGAGCATAGAATGATCGTCAGGAGCCATCGTCCCACCTTCGCCCTTGTGTGTCCTTTCTCCGACTTGAACTTCGCAGTCCACGTAAACGTTTTGTCTGACACCTTCTTAATGCCCATTTCTACAACCGACCCTTGTATACAGCGATCAAACTTCTTCCACGTCAGAGAACCCGCCGCCATATCTCGTATCCAAGGATTCCCGAACCAGGTATACGTTCCCCAAAATCTTGCTAAGTGTCCACATCCCAATCCATGCCAAGGTATGTTACTTAAGTCAGCTGTTACAGTTACCTCGTCCTTGGTGTGCACTCCGATCGCCGGATCACGTGTTTGTGTTGGGCACTTATCCCTTAATATAGGCAGATGTGCCGAGACGTACTTCATCAGATCTTTTCCTTCTTCTACTGAAGGTCCCAATGTTTCCGATATCGATCCACTTATCATCCCTGCTACGCTTCCTCTTTTCATGCTGCGCTCCTGCTGACCTGTATCATAATAAGAAAACCATAAGTTAGCCTTTCTACATGCATATAACTGCGTCCAGTTTCTCCAGGCCGTGTTGTATCGATCAATTGGCTCCAACAGCCACATCGTAGCTTTCTTCACCACTAATGTATGTAATGCTGCAGGAATAGAGATTAGACCCAGTCCACCTGCTTTCTTGGGAGTAAACAGCAACAGTGGCGAGATTTTGTGACGTCCTCGCTCGGTGTCTGTCGTTCTACTCCATATGAACCTCTTTTGTAATGCGACCAGTTCCCGGAGAGTTTCTTCCGATGGTAAGTACGCTTTCGCCGTAAAGAGGATAGCTGGAATCGCTATTGCGTTGAAGAGTGTCACCCTTTATCTACTGACGTTCCGCATTTCGTAGCTGTGAGGAGTCTCCGCTGGATAGCTCTGATTCTTCCCGCCCAGTTTTTTTCCTTGAGTGAAGAATTCCCTATTTGATATCCAAGCTATCTTACCGATGCTCCCGGTTGCATTACCGGTACCGTGTACCATTCTGCTGGGTATACTTCCGTTTCCATCAATATCACTTGACTCTTCGCCGTCTGCATCTTTAAACCAGACATATGCCCGAACCTTTCCACAATGTCAAGTGCTCTCTTCATATGCTTCCCTTCTCGAAAAAAGATCGTTGAATCGTCTACAAATGCTGAAAACCTTTGTTCCCACTTCAATGTTCCGTTACCAGTCGTTATGCCTTCTAACTCCGAGTCTTGGGTGATAGCCATTCCCAATGGCTCCACCGCGAGAATAAACAGTAACGGCGCTAGCGGACATCCTTGCCGGATGCCCGATACTACTGGTATTGCCTCTGAGAGTTCTCCATTAACGAGAAATCGAGCCAATGTTCCTTTGTGTATTTTGTTCATAATGTCAATAAAGCGTTGTGAGAAACCAAACTTCTTTAATACCACCATGAGAAATTCTCGATCGATAGTGTCATATGCCTTGGCAAAGTCTATCATCAGTACTCCACCGCTATTTTCAGCTCTCTTCGACCTTGGCCCGTGACTATAATGTTCTAACATATCCATCATCAACACAACCGCTCTGTCCATTCTCCGGCCATGCACAAACCCTTGCTGTGTATCGCCGATTAGCCTCCCTAGGAATCGTTGTAGTCGTGCTGCCAGCACCTTGGCGAAAATCTTGTAACTTGATTGCAGTAACGAAATCGGTATGTAGTCCATCGCGTTGTCAGAATCACCCTTTTTTCGAAGTGGTATTATAACCGCCTCTAGAAACGTCTTTGGTGGATCCTCTCCTTGAAGGATTGCATTACTTACCATACATAAGTCCCGTATCACCTCGTCTGCAAAATCTTTATAGAAGTCGTTGTTTAGCCCATCTGGGCCCCCCGCTTTCCTCCTCTCTAAAGTTCTTATGGCTTGTTTGATGTCTTCTTCGTCAATCGGTTCCATTAGCGCTCGGTTTTCACTTTCCTTCACTTTTCTGTCCCTCGGAAACGTAACCAAACTATCCAAACACTGTTCCATCGAAATTTGTTTCACTTGACTGTGTCTGCGACTGAGAACTGCTCTCCATACCAATGCAAATTTGTCTGGGATACTCTTCTCAGTCATCCCTTGCCCTATTGATCCAGGCACCGTTATAGCTGTAACCTGTTGGTTGCTCTCCCACACCGCTGTCCGTCTGAACAGCCATCTCATTGAATCCATGCTTCGCCTTAATTTTCGGCCATGCCGCGCCTGTTCTCTTTTAATGCCTCATTTGCTGCTACGCCCACTATTTGGGTTCTCGAGGTACCCATTCCAAATAGAGACTGCGTAAGTTGCACCGCCTTTCGTTTACGTCGTTGGCGCACCCGTTTCCGCACCCTCATTACTGCTGCCGTCCACTGCTGCACTTGTTTGTCCCAGTCCACTTGTGTCTGTGACGTATCGCCTCTGCTTTTTCGTACTTCCTCAATTACCTCCTCTACTACTCTGCTGCGATTCGCTCCGGCCACTGGGTACCGTAACCGGAACTTTTGAAGGTTCTTCACTGGTTGCCGCCTCTTCGGTTCTCGTAGCACTGCCGATACCTCTTCATGATCCGAGGCTACTACCGGCGTGCATGTGTCCAAGCGTTCCACCCAGTCATACCTCTGACTAGGGATATAAATGCGATCTAACCTACTTGCTGCTTCTCCCCGCCAAAAGGTGTACTCCAGACTTTCCGTTAACCCATCTACATCCCAGGCAGAACACTGGGCTAACGCCGCGTCGTACCAGCCGTGTGCCGCAATTAATCGAGAAAGTTCCTTGCATTCAGTCTTGACTGCTTTTCCGGGTGCTAGTCGATCTAACTGGGGCGCTTCTACACAGTTGAAGTCTCCTGCTAAGATAACATCTTCATCCGCTGCATCGCACCATTGACCTAAACCTCGATAAAACTGAGAACGGTTAGTATTAGTATCCGCAGGTGCATAGATATTGATTATCTTCCAATGTTCCAACTCCACTGCTATCACTCGCTCATTCCACTTGCAGGGCTTCCAGGGACGCGCTCTCTTCCCATGCTCAGGCGTTAGTAGGATCCCCACTCCACCTGCCTTGATCACTGAGACACTCCAATATGCCAGCCTCCCATCTTGACCATTGTAGTTCCACATGCGCTCCCATAGGCGGGTCACCTCCTCTGCCTCTTCTTTTGTCGTTATGTGTGTTTCCTGGATAAGTGTACAGTCTGCTCTCCTTCCTGCCGGCTTGTTTCTCCATGCTTGCAGCCACTCCTGGCGGGAATCAGCCTTAAATCCCCTAACATTCTGCGTCGTGATACTAATCGGGGTCGCTTCTGATTCTGTAGGTATCTTGTTTTCTCCTTCAGCTCTGTTGATCGCATTCTCCACAGTCACTTGCCGGCTATACGCATCCATTTCGTTGGCTAACCGCTGCACTTCTTGGTGATATCCTTCCATCTTCTCGTTGCCCTTAGTAGAGGATCAGGGGATCCGCACACGTCATTCCCCCGGCGTCCTCCTCCTGTGATGGCTTTTCATTTTGCTGTGCCACAGATGTTAGTGTCGTTGCAAAGAATGCTGCGATGTCCAGCCATACCGACGCGTCTTCTTCCGCTAATCTCTTCGTAAATGCCGTTATTCTCGGGATAGCCCTCTGTGCACGTTCCAGTCTGTCCAGCTTCATAGTGATCGCTTCCTTTGGCATTGCCTCTTCCCCTAATGCCGCCGCTATTTGTGTGTGATATGTATTGGCACACATTGCCATGTATGCGAAGATCTTTTTGTTATGTGGTGCACATAGGTTCCACATATACTTACCTTCATATTTGTTGACCCTAATAAAGTTCCAATCATCTCGGCTGTGTCTGATCGCTTCTTGTTGCTGCATATTCGTTACTGCCTTGACTCGGTTGTACCAGTCCTGTACCCTTGCATTGAACTCCTGTGAATACTCGTGATCTTGGCGGTTTAAGCATAGGGACTCCCAGCATTCTGTCCACCAATGACGCGTCATTATATGTAAGACTTCGGTGCTCAAACCATCGATGATTCTGTGTGGATGACTGAAACATTCCAATAGTTGAATAATGGCTACTCCTTCTTTCGCCGCTGCCAATCTCCAAACCTTCTCTCCTGCTTCTACATGGGGGAATGCAGTCCCTTGTTGGTGATTCCAGACCACTTCCATTGTGTTCCAGACTCGTGCCCACTCTGGTTCCTCTTCCCCTCGCTCCTCTGTCTCCGGCATTGTCGAATGTAACTCATCAAACAGCTCTCTCTTCACTGGTTCAGCTTGTGTCTGTAAAGCTTCGTGTTCGTGACTGTAGGTTTCCGCAACCGCTCGTTTTTTCGTAAACGAGACGCGTCTGCATCTGGAATGGGCGGTTCTGGGCTGGGTTCAGCTGCCTCCAGCTGCATTACTTCATCCTGTTGACCTGAACGTCCGTCCGTGATGCTCCGTAGCGGTAAGTTCGTCATTGTGTATGCCTCCTGTGTTAACTGATGCCATTGCGCTAACACCTCCTCTCTGACTTCATAGGTTTCTGCAAAGAACTGCCTTATCCGCGGATCTCGCAGATTTACCTGTAAAAGCTCCTCTTGGTTGCCTACGGGCAGGTATGTGACAGTATCGATTAGGAAGTGCAATACATCTTCTGTACCCGACTGCCCTTCCGACAGGAGCTGTTCAATTTGCGAATGAAGGAATTATGGCGCTTGAGACGTTCCATCTCCCTGCTTTTCCTCCTGCCGCTGTACTAGCTGTCTTTCAGTTGGGTCGGCCATATCCGTATCCGCATTCCGCTCTTCCGTCCTTTCCATGTGTGTTACATCTGCTTTTGACCTCCACCCATGCGTATATGCGTAATAATGCGCTGCTTTAAAGTGTATGACTAACGGCATTTTACCTTTTTCCCGTATTGCCGTATGCTTTAATGCTTTAACTTCTGTAATGCACTGCTCAATGGTGATCGGATATTCGCCACAGGTGGCATACTTCTTGCGCTGGGCCATCCTTGTTTCTGGCACGTAGTGAATTGCTCCTAATGATCTTCCCCTTCCATCTTCATTAAGAACAAAGATGTGCCACTGAAGCATGGTTCCGATACACCCCAATGTATCGTTACTGCCCCACATTTTACAGCTTACCGTAGTGTCCAGCTCGGAAGGGCTGCTTCCATAGTCTTCGAGGTACCTTTTGAACTCCATCTCCGACTGCCGCCCTGTCATTCTATCATAGCCACGGCCCAGACTTCTCAGTGTTTGTTTCCTAATGCCTGGTGGGTACTTGAGTTGAAAGTCCATCATTCCCCGTGCCGCACATCCTTGTTTTAGATTCTTCGTCGCTTCCTCCAATATTTCAGGGTGTGCTCGCAGGGATGAATCATAATATGCTTGGACTATACTGTAAGCCTGACAGTTACCTGTTGGTGCTGTTTGTACCTTTTGTAGCCCCATGGCGACTAAAGCCTCTCGAAGTGTATATCCTTTAGGTGGCTTTGCCTCTGACTCATCCCATACGAAGTACTGAATAGGTCCAGCCCTCAGATCGTTGAGCGTTATCTTCATCCCAAAGGGGCCATGGTTTTTCAATGTGTCTCGAAAAACGCTAGCATACTCCGAGCTTTTGTTTGAGTCCGGAGACGTGCTCGGAGCCGATCCAGTTGTTCTGGCCTCCTCTACCGCCTCAAGACGCCTGTCCATCCGCTTTAGGTATTCTAATACCAACTCCATCTTTGTACTTGGCTTTTCAGCCTTTTCTTCCTCCATAATCCACCAGAAAAAACTTAGAAATAAGCGAAAAAAATTCAGTCAATCGAAAAGAAAACGTTTTTTTTCGTCACGAAAGGAACAAACAACTTAGTCACAGTGAGGACAAAATCACTTAACCACATACGTAGTCATAACCACTCCACTTATCCACGTAAAATGCGAAAGTGCGAGAAATTAGAAAAATAAAAAATAACTTTGAAACACTTGGTTAAGGCCCGTAAACCTTAGGCTCATAACCTGTAGGAAATAGCTCGGCGTACTTGTCGCTCCTACGAGCGCGGACGTGTCTTATGTCGGCTAGAACTTCTAAGTAATCCAATGCGTGCTTGCCGTCTACAGCCGGTTAGAGCTTTTAGACGGTGCTATTCGGGGTCGATGACTTGGTGTCAGCCAAGTCAGAGGTAAGCCTCAACCTTAGTGTTGCGTGACTGTCTCTTTAGTGTAAAAGGAAAACGGTATTATTATGAAAAGTTACTAAAATATATCAGTTCTGAATTCTTTGTAACCTAAATGTTATGTAATGGTGTCCTGTCGTAATTATCGTAAAAAAAGCCGAAATTTCATCTTTTGCATACTTCACCAAAGGGGTACGAAATTCCAACAGAGTCAACCACTTCATGGAGGCTATCTCGGTGGTCCAACAAGTATCAATATATATATATATATAAAGGCTCCATCAGGTGACCAACATAAACTGAAGGAATTCCTTACACAAGTAAATTAATTTTCTCGAATGCAAGCAGGCCTCCTTAATCATCAGTGGCGATTTATATTGTACAGACCCAACGATTCTTGACCGTCTCGGAGGAGAACGCATGAACAAGTCGGAGAGTATGATGTTAACGACGGTAGGGGAAGTTTAAATCTTATGGATTCGCGTGCGCTTGTCGGGTCAGCAATGTACAATGTGAACTTTGACCCTACTGAACATTTTACATTTTGGTGTGACACAGGCAAGTCACTTAGAATGCTT
The DNA here is from genome assembly GCA_001887855.2 of Sclerospora graminicola. Lineage (NCBI taxonomy): Eukaryota > Oomycota > Peronosporomycetes > Peronosporales > Peronosporaceae > Sclerospora > Sclerospora graminicola. Next base: position 17,603 of record MIQA02003612.1, on the reverse strand, counting down.
TTACATAACATATCGCAAGACATTGCGTCTTAGACGCAACAGCTCAAAGTAAGTGAACCACCAGTATATCACGAACAAGTCCGACTATATTTAAACGATACTGTAATTCGTCTCCCAGGTGGATATATAACAGATCCAAGTATAATTTAATGGATCCTCCACCCTCGCAATACTGATCGACTTGCAGACATCCCCACCAGCTTGCTTTGGCTCCGAGAATTCCAACTCCATCCAACCTTCCTTTCCGCCTCCAAGCTCCAGTCACCCTTGACTACGGGGGACATACCAGATTCTAAGCATGATAATTGTGCACAGGCCTTCGAGAAGAAGGCCGAAAGAGAAGAAGAAGTGAAGGAAGAGGAGGAAGAAGAGGAAGAGGAGAAGGCAAGAGGAAATTCTCGACCAGTGGTTGCCTCTCAACCCCGTGGACACCAAAAAAGTATCCACCGGGATTGGTAGGTCGGGTCCCCGACCAAGGCTTCCACCGGGTCTATCCGGGCGATCCGCAGCTAGATAAAGAGTCCGGCGACGTGTCCCCCCTTCCGGCGCTAGCGATGTTGCGCCTACCTCACGTTTGCCTCGTAGTGGAAGCTGACCTCTCAAGCAACCTTCCTTGGCTTATCGAGCGTTGGTGAACATAAGCCTAGGGTATATCACCAGCGCATGACTTGAACGTTCTCTATCTACAACCACCTTCTGGATATTTCCGCCTTCACTTATGGAATCGCCCTTGCCGGATTGGCGCCCCGACCTGGTACGGGCAGATAAAATCAAAGAAATTAAACCTTGGGAAGTATTAGCTACCGATTGCCAGATATAAGACCCCATCCAGCCAGTGGCACATCGATTTTCAGGATAAATATCAATACTTTGCCGTGACCTACGCCCAGGCTTTTTAGGAGTCTACCCATTTCCTATCCATTTCAGCCAGCGCCCGACGTCTGGCTAACCACCTGACTACATCTGTCCACCTCCGCCATCGCCTTGGTCCATAACCCTGGCCGGCCAGGTTAAGAAGACATGGGAGTTATTGTCCGATCTTTGGGCAGATTGGCTGTGTTTGGACCCAGCCATCATGAGAATGGCTTAGAGGTACTGCCTGCTACCGTCTAGTAGTTTGCACTCCTTCCAAATCTGGACAACTGTTACACACACCGGGTATCAGACATTTTTCACTGACTGATCAGACCCGGACATATGGGCTTCACTTTTGGCCTGTTCGATTATCCCCGGTAGCTTATTAATCACAGCCAGCTCCACCAACATAGTTGGGTCCGAAACCGTGACTTTGACTCGATCCCGAATGCCCAAGGTGGACAGATGGTCTGCACTTCTATCCCACTCTCTTTTAACATGCAACATCTCATGTTCCGGCCAATTCCTCAAAGTGGACATGGCATGGTCGTTTAACAGGCTTAGTCTGGGGGCCTTGCAATAAATTTCTCCAGTGATTTGTCCAGTCACTAGAGTGTAATCGACACAAATTAGAATCCGCCCCTGTGTCTGGCCAACCCAAAAATCAAAACCCAGCAAAAGTCCTCGGTATTTGGCTTTATTCACTGTTATTCTGGGTGTAAAAACGGAAGCCGCAGCCACCACTTCCCACTCGGGAAGCTTTCACAGGATGGAGCTGTAAGCCACCACTCCTTTCTTGACACTTGCTAAACCGTCGAACCTCAACACCATCTATTCTTCTGCTGGACCGACTGTTGGTGGCGGCAGCGTTATGGACTGCCGTGACTGCTTTGGGGGTGCTATTGCTATCAAAGCCTCTTCCATCTCTGCCCTTGGAGTGATCCTGGCCGCTAATGCCCCAGTATCCCTTCTTCTCATTTAGTAGATTTTATCACTTCCAGTGACCAGTGGAACAATAGTGCAGCCCATATGCCCAGCCGACCATTATTTCCATTCGCTGTAAAAAGCCAAGACAAGGTTGATAACATCGTATAACATACATCCAGGATTCGTACAAAGCCAGAACTTCCTTGTCCACCAGCCCGTAATTCATTTAGTGGTCTTCAGGGTTCAGCTGGTGAACATCACCAGGCAATATACACCATCGTGGTCTTGTACCAAGGCAGCTGAATGGTCCACTTTTTAGCATAGATAATGACTTCGGGTACTTTATCCGGATCAAAATGCTTCAGAACCGGTGTGGTCGCTATTTTCGCTTTTAGCATCCCAAAGGCCACCATCGCCCAAGTCATATGGTCATCAGACCGGATCGGATTTGGGTCAGCAAGCTGGACGCCAACTGGAGCTGGCGATTCCACCTTCTCCTTGGCTAAAAAAGCTGACCCGCCCAGCATTGCCTCCTCTCGCAATTTATGGTAGTCCACCTCCCGCAGCTCATATAGTCCTGTCGCGTAGACCGTAAAGTCTTCGGTGAAACAGCTGTAGTAGTTCAGGCTGCCTAAAATACATTTCATAGCCTTCCTTGGCCGCGGGAAGGGTAAGTTAATTAAAAACTCCAAAACGTTTAGATTGGCTTCTGGTGACCCAGGTAGGTCACCTTAGTCTTTTCCCAGAAACGTTTCACCACACAAATCGAAAGATTCTACTTTTTCTCACAAAAACTTCCACGAAGTCGCCGTCAGAAGAATATCAATGATGTAAGACCGCCACCCCAAACCAAAGTTGTTGGACGAAGGGGATCGGTCTCCACCCAAACAGGCCAAATGGGGTAACAAAGGCAGAAATTTCCCGTACACGATCAGTCATAGAAACCACCAGCCATATCCAGCGAGCAATACCACAAAACCGTATCCAGGGCTTGGAAACCAGGCCCGCCTGGGTGTAGCTGGATGGAACCCCATTTGAATGAATTTGCCAGAATAGGAAGCGCTGACTCAGCTGAAACCCCTTATGCAGAAGCCAAACGATTGACCGGGAGTGCGACGGAGGCTAACCAGGTGTGTATTCACGAAGGAGGCGACCGTACGTCGAAGTCATGAAATAGCAGATGGCAATGTTGCCCGAGGTGACACCCTTTTCTCCAGTGGTCACTATGGAGGATACACAAGTGGGCGACCCAGACGTGAAAACACCAGAAGAGCTTAGCAAATTGAAGGAGATCATTTAGAAAAGGAGACATCTTCTGATCGGCCTGGGTAACGCGCTACACGGAGCTGCACAAACGGGGTGGACATACGGTTGTGTACCTTTCCGCCCAGGAGGGTAGAAAGTTTGTTTCTGGATAAAGTGATTACGAAATCCCGAAAAACACACACAACTTTCCAAAATGCAAAAATCATATCGCAAACATTGATACATCTTTAGATGATAAGAAATGACATAAAGCCTCGACTTCATCATAAAAATCGATCGATTTTCTAGCAGGTCGTTCCTTGCGCAAAAAGCCAATATTTTAGGAAATTACTAGCTCCTTCTCGGTTCATACTACCACATTCCAAAATCAGATACTCTTCTCTCAAGTCTAATTGTAAAAACGGCCCTCGAGTACACCGCTACCATGCACAACCAACAGGCTTCATTAACTGTCTCAAATAATAACTATTTAGCGTGTATCTATCAGTCGCATCTTACAGAAACCCACCTCTGCTAAATATGAGACGGTCTTTTGGTCGTTTCATGAAATTTCCCTTACCACGGACAATATCTTAATTGTGCACTTCCATTTTACCCTGAAATCAGCCATCCCAACCTTGTAGGAGTACGAAGTAGTAAATTCGTTAATGAGAACAAGATGAGTACACGTTTGGCATGTTTTGTCAGCGACAAGTTTCCGCGGTTTGTTTAATATTCATACACACGCACCTCGTCCCAAGGCATAGTAGGCGTGCAAAAGGCAGGCCTGGCCTAATTCCGAATCCGAGTCAGGTTTGATCGACTCACCTGGTTCTCCGTCCAGGTCGGCTTCGGCTGGTTCCGGATCAACCTCCTGGCATGGCTGACCAGTGTCGTACATGGCTGGATCTGTTACCCCGGCCTGGCTTGCTACTTCGCCAGACTTCTCACTACTTGAAGACGGTGAAGGTAGGGCAAATTCATCTACTACTGGTACAGGTATTTGGTCAGCACGTCCACACTGGCTCGGTTACGGCCGGCTCTAAGTTAGTATTCAGGACGGTGTCCGGTACTCCGATCAAGCCACCATAGATGTCAGATCCTCTTCCACAGACTCTTCTTCACTGACTAGGTCCGTAGTCGCTTGATAGGCCAGGTTTTACCATTCGATATAACGTCTTGAACCAAAGGTGACATAACATGACCGGCGGGGCACTTTGTGTTCAGCTAACCACATTCGAACAAAAGCATCTTCATGCAGGGTGAGGGGATGCTCTGAGATGATGGTCACTCTAACACAGTCGAGATGACCTTTTTCCTTGACGAACGAGGGCACCCAAAGTTCTCCCGTACTTAGCCACAACTTATACCATCGATCATGCGACCTGACGGCCACCTCCACCGTCCGTCCCACCGGAATAGTTACGAACTTAAGAGATTGGACGTGGGCATCATAGAAGCCGTCGACCAGCCAGCTGTATCTGCACCTCGTCAGGAAACGTTACCGTACCATGAGCTAAGTCCAGTCGTATGCTGGCAGGCACCATGAAATCCATCCCAAATAATTGCATCTTGCCCAGCTAGCCTTCTTACACATGCGGTAAAATAGTATACTAGTGACCCATCCAGGGTGATCTTCACTCTTGTTCTTCCGTGTGCCATGTACAGTCACACCTGCATATGAGAACCCCCGTAGCTGGCACCAATCCTGTTTCTGAAACCACAAGTCTCTGCACCAATCAGCACACTTAAATTTTGTATGGAGGAGCGAATTCCCTCTTTACCTGAGTCATTTTATAAGTGGTCACCATATAGCCATGGCCGCCAGCCAACTTACGCTGGACGAAAAGAAGCAAGTGCAGCTCAACGTGGAGCAAAAATCCACAAATTAAAAGTTTGGCACTTCAAGATTGTATTTCTACAAAGTTTGGGGTCCGTGTGGGACGCCGCGAGAAAACCTGCCAGTAGCATCCGCGGCGAACGGCTCGACAGCCTCAAATGAAACCTAACCACATGAATATTGATTTCATTGAAATACTCTGGTGATTTTACTTTTTTTGCTGTGCATCATTTGTCGGAAGCTTTGCTGTTTGTGGTTTGGAGTCTTTACTGTCCGAAAAGAACCCCTTTTGATCCTTTACTTTTGTATGGGTTCCATTATAAATATGGGAAATATTGCCCACATTTACTCTTTGCTCAGGCATCGTTTTCACTGTCGTTGCACTAGGCGCACTGGTGATATTATCACTCTCCTGAACAGAAATCAAATCAGTGCCGACACGTTCCGATCAGCTGAAAGTAAGAATACAAATGACGCTAGCTTACAAACCTCAACTGGAGTGATTGGCTTGTCGTTTTTTTTGGCGTTGTTTGGCTATCGAACATCGCATCGTCATCGTCGACATTATCATCATCTTCATTGTCGTGACTGCTAGTAATCACTCGAAGTGCTATTATATAAGCACATGCACAATTAGATACGCCAAGACTCATGTAACACTAAACACTCACGTCTAGTGGAAATCGAACTGGTGGCTTTCATAATGTAGACTATGACTTGAGGTTGGGCCGCATTTGGAGCGACGGCGTCGTTAGCAATAATGACTCATCATTACGAAGAACTTTGGACGTGGTGGAGAAACCTTCTCCGTTTCAACCATGGGCGAGTGGGGTGGCATTAGCTGCCGTCGTCAGCGTATGAGTGGATCCAAAGTCAGGAAAGTAGGTTATCTTTTCGGACGAATGGGGGTCGTGTCCGCCGGGATGACTGAAGGATGGAGTAACCTCATTGCACCACCACGCAGAGTACATACTACCACCTTTCCGTCACTGTTCGTCCTGTTGACGATATTGTGGTCCTGTGTTTTTCTGAGCGCTGCATCCTCTTTCGCAACGCAAGCACCTTCTATTGTTGCGGTGAGCCCGAGAAAGCTGCCACCCAACCTGCTCTACCTGCGATAATTCGCTTCAAGATTTTATCTTTCTGCGTCGGCTCCAGGGCATCATTATTCACCCCTTGCTCCAAAATCTCTCCAGCCGCCTCCTTTTTGCCTACGAGAGCCCAAGAATCAATCAACCAATTTCCCATGCTCTTTCTCGCCATGACCTGCGGCTTACTGTAATACCCCAAGCAATTGGGGAGCAAGTTAAAGCTAATGCACACGAGAAGAAACAAGACGACATGTTCCAAGTTCTAGCACACGAGAAAAGACACCAAGTAGTACCGTATCTCACCCCCACCCCATATGTGGCGTTTCTATACCTGTACCACTCGAATTTTCTTGGCTCGTGAGTGCGCCAGTGTGGCTGTACAAACTTTCTCCAATTCCAATTCACAGTTGCCTTTGCGTCTCATGAATTTTACACCCAACCTTACGAGCAAAGGTGGTGTCTATGATAGAAACTTCTATACCAGAGTCAAAAAGCATAGCGGGCTTCTGAGTATTAGTTTTAACGTCGACCTTGGCCAGCTTAAACCACTTGTCCGGCAAATGATATTTCCATAAATCCCGTGATTGGCCAGGTAAATTCAGCTCCATAACTTCTTCAGATCGAAAAAAATCATCCATTCATATACTGCCCAAAAGTTAAGGGTCAGTATTGCTGCCCGGGGACGGCTGACGTATTCGTCAAACTTACAAGTTTTGTAGTTACGCTCTGCTTTGCTTATCGATTATCCTCCTTACTGACATATGCACAGATACTAACAATAGACCGCTCGACTCGAACCAGTGGAGGCAGCATTCCAGCATGTTTAGTCGGGAAATACCACTTCTTTCATCTGGTTGTAGAACGCATCGGTGGGGTAGTGTCCAGCATCGTGCATCTCCCCGCAAGTCTTTCAGGTGAACAGGTAGTGTCCAGCCGGATGTCCTTTCCTTTCGCACTTCTTACAGGTTGGTCGTTCCATCATTTTCTGTCATCGTGGTTGATGGATCCACGGTGGGTACACTTCCGTCTGGGGAAGTCCTGGTCAGCTCGGTCAGGAAAACCTTTCTGCTGTCCTGACCCAGAGGCTGACCTGGACTGCCGGCCAGCTTCCTCCAAGAACAGTTAACGGTATCGCGCTCCTATCGACTCCATCCCAGACCTCCTCTTCAGGACTGGTTGCATCTAAATCGATGCAACCATGCGGACAGCACGGGCTGTCCTGGTTGATAGTGGCTTACTTACTTAATACAGGTTAGATCGCGACCTGTACCTGCCCCTTCCGACGGCTGCCTTTGGACCTCGCGGTTTCGCCCTCTGGTACGTTCGTAGAGTAAATTCTAGTTCCGTGGTGTTTTTCAAACGTAGCAGCGCAAGCTGGTCTACAAACTCCCGAACGTCCAGTGTCCAGCTAACATGCTCCGCATGTTCCTGGGTGCCTTCCAACCAGCTAGCATCCTCCTTTACCGACCTCATTCCCGCAACATTCAGCCAGTGGAGGTATTCCAAGGGAGTCTCGTCTGCTCCCTTCTTGGTATGGAAGTATTGACGAGCCACGGACATCCCATACCTACAGTACTGTTCACTGAACGCTTGCCCACGTGGTCTCCAATCACCCTGGACTTCCCGGCTGAGCTACATATCAGGCACTTCTCTTACTCTGACGTCCGGTCTCCGAGAAATGCCGACTTCGTTTTGTTTTTCCATCCCCTGACTGGTCGTCGTTCATGTATCGACCAGTAACGTTCTTCAGTTCGGACGTTGCCGACATCCGGACCCTGTTTATCGCCCCCGAGGCGGTGTCGAAGGCTTGGGCTGAGGCCATTTTGGCACGGCGAGACATCCCTAAACCCAGGTCGTCTGGATCGTAGTGGCACCTGGTAGACCGGACTGACTCCATATCGATGTCACTGAGTGACGGTCTTCTACCAGATCGGCGGCCAGTACGACGGCCAGGTGGATCAGGCTACGGCGCACTTTCTTTCTACTGAGCCGATTCCATCCAGCATTTCTCTGGTATAATGCTGGGCTAGCTGGGGCGTCTGTATTCTGCGGCAGGTTGACTGGCCGTGTGTCGCTGTACCGGGGAGGCTAGCATTGGTCCGACGCTGCTCCTTCAGATACCTTTCCATCATAGCTGAAACATGATCTGAAGGTGGTCCGGCACCTGATGGTCAGTTTGAGGTTCTTCCTGAATCCATGCTTTACCTCTTGTACCTGGACCATACAAACCTAGACGTTATACTGACTGGCTTCCTTCTGATCTGGAATACCTAGACTCTTGATACTTCCAAACTTGGTTGCCATTGCCACGTGTGCTGTTCCCGTACGACTAAGCGTGATACGAGTGATACCAACGGATCAATCAGTCGAATCTACCTCCGAAGGAGTGGATTCGTATTGGGACGAACCTGAATGTCCTCTGACAGTTCTGACGGCTACTGGCGATGGACGGCGGGGTTGCCTTAGCGGTTGAAATCCTTTTTGAGTTTCAGAGCGTCCCATTAACGGTACCAGGCGATCGTGAATGCGCTCGATGCGTACCTTCAGCTTGTCCCCCATATCGAATTATTGGTTCGGGTCGAATTCACTGGTATTAAAACCGGCTTGTTTCGGCTGGTCAAACAGTCCTCTAATATGGGCCAAGTGCCAATATATGGGGGAGAGACAGGGCTTTTTAATCCATCCAAGTTTTTGGGTCGGGTAATCTTCTGGACCCCATCCGTCCGCAAAAACTGACCCAATTCTAGGAGGTAGTATGCCCACGCTAGATCAGTCTCCGTGACTTTATCCGGGTGAGCATCCATTTTTTTCTACTTCCTCAAAATTTAGCCCGTCCTGCATACTTCTGATCAGGCCTGCCTTATGAGGTGGGTGATCTGGACCCAGGTCATCCGGCCTTCTAAGGGGTAGGCGACCTGGTTCCAGGCCAGCGAAATTTCCCCTGCGGTCGTATCCATCCTTCGTCTCTTCTTCGTTCTTTTTTTTTGTTTTATATCCTTCACATGCACTTGTTTTTTTGGATAATGATCTTGACCATGATCCCTCCTCGGACATAAAGTGACCTGCAATACAGGCCGAGCCGGCTCCGGCTGGAACATAGCAACCAGCACTATAGTCCAGGCCAGCTCCAAATGGAGCCTCCAGGGGAGTAACCTTTTCTTTAATGTCAAGCTTATACTCTCCCAATCCGAGTAGACCATCGCATCCTTCCATCTTCAGCAGCATTGGGGGCGCTATACCTTTCTCCAATGCACCCGACACAATATCCACAACAAATTTAACTGGTCGTGTTTTTTGCCCACTAGGGACTCGCGGTGGTATCCAGGGTCATCAAAAGATCCGGTCCCGCGCACCATTGTGGTGTAGTCACTCTTGGAAAGAATTTCCGAGATGTGAGCACCCACCGGGGGGGGGGGGGCAGATGACTGACTGTCGTAGCGGATACTCCGTCCATCCAGGTCTTGGTCGGTACCAGCACCAAGCTGGCTGTACCTTTCACTGCCATCACCTTGTCTGTGACGACTAGAATGATCGATCTTGTTTAAACTCACCTTGTGTACCCGTCATCACTAGCGGTTACGCTCTCCTGTTGTGTTCTAGGGCAAAATGTTAAGAAGCTGGTTAAGGCAGGTGGATGAGTGTTAGGACTAGGGTTGCTCCTGGGCTGAATTTTTCACCGGGGAGCGGACTGGCGATATCGGTAGTGTTTGTATACCGCAAACGCTGGACCGAGATTACTGAATCGGCCAGCTTACCCAAAGATAATTAAAAGTGGTGACTCCAAGCTTTTACGTAGTCAGTAAATCCAAACAATACGCCACAATCTTCTATAGTAAGCCAAAACTTAGCCTTCCTTTCCAATACAACTTAACCGTGTTCTAAACACGGGCGACTTGAGTGAGTATAGAGTTTCTCAGATGACTCCAGGTCAGGGGACTTCAGGAGGTTTCCTTTTAACTTTCCTCGGGCAAACCAGTAAAAACTAGAGGGGAACATGTCAACCCTCTGCTTTGATACCATGACGAGTTGTGTCTTAACAAGAGAAACGTATCTGATTTTAACCCTAAATCCAATATAAGCCTATGGTGTATCTTACCCAAAATAGAGCAACCAGCCTGCTGGATGCTTATGTACCTTACCCGAAATGGCGCAGCCAGCCTGCTGGACGCAAGTCCGAAATGGCGTGCCAGCCTACTTAATGCTTGTGTACCGACCTCAAAATAGAGTAGCCAACCTGGACGGTGACTCATATCGACCTGGATGACACCTCACACTACCCAGGGTGACCCGCCATCATCTTCAATATCTTCTTTTTGGCCACCCGTTTCCCTACTGATGCCTCACCTGGCTATCACAGGGATATGACATCGCTGGGGCCTCACATGTGTCGTTTGGCTGTTGGCATCCGCAATCGACCACATTCTTTACCGATTCGATCCGGCAGATTGATTCCGAGCAACATGGCGGACTTGACCCAACGCACCTGGACCACCTCTCCTCAGCTTCGCTCCACGTCCACATGCTGGTAGATCCCATATACCTCTCACAGCAAATTCTCCGGACTTTGTATCCGTTTCAAAACAGATACTCCGGCCGGCAATTCGAGCAAATAAGAATCAAACAGTCAGGTGCCGGTAGTTGATGTATCATGCAACCACTTCACCACACTGCTACATTTTCCGTGCACATTGAGCCGGTTCTGTTCGTGTCCATTAGACAGATGTGCTATTCCCGCTTGATGTAAATTGAGCTTCAAACGGTAATAACGGTTCTGATTCTGGTTCTTGAATCAACTGTGACTTTAAGTCAACTGGTTTCTGGATCCTGGCGTCTCTGGAACGATATCGTCCTGCTCCTCTAACGGAGGGAGAGACTTCCCTTCGTGTCTCTACCCTCCAGCTGACATGCTTTTATCATCAGAGGTGCCGGGCCCCGGGCCCGACGCACTCATAGGGCGATAGTCTCACTTATGTGTGTGTTGTGCTTAAATTCGGATCCTTACTCGAGCTAGGTAGCAAAATTCGAACTGACAATTTAAAAGGTTTCGTCCACTGTATGATTGACGATCGTGACTTCTATGTACGCCGTGATTTTGTAATATCTGTCTCCGGTCGCTTCTTAGCAACTCTTCCAAAATCAGAGTAGAAAAATGAATAAAAGAGAAAGCTCATCCAAAATGGAGAAAAGCGGGAATATGGTGGTCATGTAGGGTTGCTCCATGGGTTTAGCTGGTGGGTCCGGACCAAATATTCATAACCCATATTCCATTATGTAGATATTGTAGTTAGATGTCGCATCGGTGATCCAGTACGTTACTCGTTTCCCTAACCCTCTAAAAGGCATATGTATCAAGTAAGCGAAGAGCCTCATGACGCTCTACAAACATCTAGCTCGTGTTGCAGAACTTGACGGGAAGACGGTGCGTTACGTCGGCGCTGGGGTGTCCCACAATGTTTCCGCTCTCAGAGTGATGAACGGACGCGATGAAATGTTAAAAGGTGTGATTGGATTGCACCGGCAGACGCGTGCGACCTTCTTTTACATACAGTACGCACATGATTTATAATTAAATTTTTAGTACACTTTTCCATTTTATTATCTGCGCAAGTGGTGTGCGGGGCGCATCACTGTTGCTGTGTTCTAACAGGTTATGAGCCTAATGAGCAATGCTACAGGTGAGAATCCTGGCATGCGTAACAAAGAGGTGCAGGATCACACAGTCGGTCGCGAAAAGATTATATCAAATAATGAAGATGATATAAGTCAGGCTGTCATTCAAGCGAGGGATGACAGCGCCGACCCCCGTAATCGGGGGCTGGAAAAATGAGATGATTGTACTGATGACAGGATTAGTCGGTAGGTTTGACAAGTCAGAGGAAACGCAGACCAAGCTGAAAAAAATCTTGGTGATGATGGCAATGTACGAGACCAAACGGTAGGGTTGCCAATGACGTCGCCGTTCAACAACAATTTCTTTGCATCCAGGTTGGGAAGAGGAAACGCATGCACATCGATCCGCTGGAAGGAACGCCTTGAACATCTGTAAACATATCGCCTTCAAGATCCTCGATGAAGCGCAGATACTTTGGTAGCGAACAGCCTTTTTGTGCACGAGCGCAAGAGGGGGCACGGCAACAGTATCGAGACGAAGCAGAGGCAGCGCAAAGGGCCAAAATGACCAATATAGCGGGGGGGCAGCACCGTAAGGAGACGCAGGTGTGCCGCAAATGGGGATGCCAAAGCTCGGGCCCATAGGAGTTTTCGAACGCTCGACAAAATGAACTGACAATAAGGCCTTCGACAGTAAGGAAATGAATGTAGGTTTAGATTCTGGTTTCCTAAAAATGGAGTCGGTGTTTCGAGCGACAAATTGTGCTAGCGTAGTCAGCGTGTGGTTATAGTGGCCAAAAGAGGTCAAGGTTGACCTTCTGGGGCACCTTTTAGCGGGAATGTCGGCGCGAAACCATCGTAAGCTGGTCAAGATGTGGTGGAATACATTGCCCACATTTCGGTATGTAATGGAGAGAATGCACAATTCATTTAAGAACAACATTACGCCAGCTCGGGCGATAAATCTGTCTACAGCGCCGAAGGACGCGCGACGCAGTTGGACGAAGCACTACTTGTATTTAGTGGCAATCTCTTAAGCGTGCGGTGGCGGAGCGGATTATCTCGTGCAAAACAACATAGTGCAATACGTGTTGCGTATTTGAACGATGGGCGACCACAAGATGAGAGAAGATGTTACAATTTCGGAAAAATAGGGCACATAAGAGTGGAGTGCCTTGATCTGGAACAAAGTGAACGTTGACATTTAGCGCTGGCAATTTGTGAAACCGAAGTTTCCAAACGACGAGTGATGATTTTGGACAGCGGGTCAAGTATACATTTCGTAAGCGAGGCGTCGTGGTTGGAGGAAGTAGAAACATGTGATGAGATATGCGTGCAACCAAACGCGGGGTTACTGCATATCAGCAAGAGAGGATCAATAAAGTTGCGTGTGCGTGCGTTCGGCAAGGAACGATATGGGACGTTTAGGGATGTATGCTATGCGGAAGGCGTAGTGCACAACCTTATTTCGGACGGAAAATTGGATGACAAAGGATATACACTGATGTGCGAGGGCAGCGAGGACGGTCATTGGCTGGCGTTTGACGTTCATTCGCGAAGAAACACTTTGATTCTGAAAGGAGAGGTCGTTAAAGAGAAAATAGCACTTGTGGTCGTAATAATGACGTCGTTGGATGTTGTAGTGGATGGCGAATGCAAAAGGGACTGGGACGTTCAGAAGGGCACGCTGATAGACTTTCAGAGATAACTTGGACATTTGAACTTTGATGCAGTTGAGCGCCTGGCCTAGGACAAAAGTTCCAGGGTTCATCTTACGTATTATTGGCGGGTGAACAGTTTAACCTGTGCGGAAGGCAATTAGGACGGTGGAGAGCATGCGCCTATTGACAGGCTTGTGGTGGGTTGATTTGCTCGGATATGAAAGGACCTACAACGCCGAGAGACAGATTAAGAAATTGATATACGGTTAACGTTTTTGATCTGCTCGCTGAAATGAAGCGATGGAGCCACTTAACGCTTTGATTCATATCATACAGCATAAGAGTAACTATTGTCGTGTTTGTCTAGCGAAGACGAAGGACGCGGCGGCCAAACAAATTAAGCGCTTTCACTCTTTCGTCTAGAAAAAGGTTCAACTGTAGCATACACGTGCTGAGGACGCACTCGGGGCGCAACTATGAAAAGGTAGACTTTTTCTGCAAGAGGGCCGATGTCGCAAGACAAATGAGTGAAGCGTGGAACCAAAGTAGCAACGGAAACACGGAGAAAATGCAAAGAATAATCATGAGCATGGCGAGAAGCATCATGTGGCTTACCTGTCAGTTTATGTGGTGATGCTGTACAGTACGCGGCGTATAACATAAACCGGGCGCCCACAAACGCGAACCCGAGACGAGTATCGCCGATGATGATGCTAACGAAGGAATCGCCGAATTCGGGTGATAGTGGCGTTTGGCTCACCGTGTAATGTATATACAGATCCAAGGAACAAGGATGATTTTTCGCAAAAGGGCGCAACCCGGGTTGATAATTTGCGTGGGCGAAGAGACCAAGCGATATCGCATCTAGTTACCGAGGGATCGAGTTTAATTACTTCTCGGCATGCAAAAATTATTGAGACGGTGGACAAGGACAAAAATTAGAAGGTCCGTGATTTTATTTGTGTCAGGAGGAGAACGAGAATGTTAAAGCACAAAAAGGAGAACGAACATGTAACGGTAAGCAAATTAGTGATTCTTCGGTATCTAACGGGATTCAGGCAAAATCATGAAAACGAAAACGAAAATGGTCAGAAAAAAAGAAGACCTGGATGAGGGATCGCCTAATAACAAGTTCCATTAAAGAAAAATCGAGGGAAGGTGATAGAACGGGGACAGGAGAAGAAAAGAGAGGTTGCATGATGTAGTGAACAGCATTGTGGAGCGTGATCCGAAGCCATAACGGGAGGCGGTACAAAGTAGAAAAGGCGATGAATGGAAGGAGGCGATTAAGCAAGCGCTGGATGCGCTAGAAGCTAACAGAGTGTGGAGGTTGACAAAGATACTGAAACAAGCAAGGGTGCTGCACACGAAGAGAGTGTTCAGAAAAAAAGACAGATGGGGATGGGCGCGTGGAATAGTCAAAAGCAAGCCCCATGGCATGCGGGAACGAACAAGTTTTCGGAATTGATTATAATGTGACTTTTGCAAGCGAGATGGACGTGGCCAGCGTTAAGGTAATCTTAGCGCTTGCGAGGCGATGGCGTGTGCCGGCGAAGCACGGCAATGTACCCAAGATATATGCCAACGCTAGCAAAGAGGTGGAGTTGGCCATTATCAGCATGTTCCCCAAGGGATGAGCTTTTCGCGTGACAAACTGGCGTTTCTGCTATCAACCGACGTTGGACAAGTGGTGTTGGAACTAAACAAGGCTCTATAATGGAGCGATCTATTGCATACGGAATTGGAGACGATTGGTTTTCGTTAAAGTCTTTCTGACTTGTGCGTGTAATTTAGGAAAACAAACAATAGCGTACTTGTCGTTTTTGTCTTGTCAATGAATTGCTGGTTACTGGAACCAAGCAAGTGGACGGGGATAACTCAAGGCACTGTCAATCAAGAATCTTGGAGTGGCGCGAAACGTTTTGGGTATGCGTGTGACGTATGGCGATTTTAGTGGTATAAGAATTATATCAAGAGAGAATGATAAGTGATTTGTACAAGGCGGTCGGAGCGAACGAAGCCAAGGCGCCCATTGGCGGGGAGTATAACGAAGCGAGCGACGGATGCAGCGAGATAATTGCTGAAGAAAAAGATAGAGAAGTAAGTGAGACAGCTTTTCATTCTTCAGTTGGCAGTTTGCCTTGGCTGGATAGTTGCAAAAGACCAGACATTGCGTTTGCCGTGCACAAAGTCACACGTCGGACGCATCAACAGACCGTATCGGATTGGAAGCTAGCGAAGCGGATTGTGTGATACCTGAAAGAAACAAGCAAGTACAGACTATGCATGGAAGACCAAGGGACGAGCGAGGAAGAGATTGAAGTGCCGCCCTTTTTTGCGGCTGATTAAGGTCGATAGAAAGTCTGTACACGGTGGTGTGTTGACTCTCGATGGAATGACAGTTTTCTGGTTGTGCAAAAAAATAGCAAGGATGCGTGTGTTAATCGACTATTATAGATGAATACAGTTCAGCGTCAAGCGTTGTGTGTGAGTTGCTTGGTTTTGCTGAATTCTTGAAGGAATTACAGGTGAAAGTCAAGATGCCGATGAACCTTTACGTAGATAATCAAGCCGCAATCAAGTAGCTGCAGGGTAAACGAACGTCAAAAAGAGCTATACATGTGGACGTGAAGATCAAGTTTGTTACGGATTGCATACGAAAGGAGAAGATTGAGATCGATTATCCTCAAACCAAAGAAATACCGACGGATCTGCTTACAAAGGTGTTGAATGCGCCAAGGATCGACGAGCTAAGGACGAAGATTGGACTACGCGTGAATGATGAAAACCAGGTGCACGAAGATGCTGCCAGGGGAGGTTGAGGTTTCGCGCTGGCCGACATCTGTACCGGCGAGGAGGAGGGCTAAAATGTGTGATTGGACTGCACAGGTAGCTGCGTGCGACCATCTCTGGATGTGCTTTTACCTGCAATACGCACAAGAATTTTAACTAATTTCTTAATATATTTTCCATTTTCTATTATCTGCGGAAGATATGCGCGGGACGAAACACGGCTGCTGTGTTCTAACATGAAATTTTTCTAGTCGACAAATATCTCGTGTTCTGGGTACTATTCTTTGATTGGCTACTTCTCTAAACATCAGGCGACATGTAACTTGTTTTTTACGGTATTCAGGAACTACGAATGCCTATGGCATTATAATGTATTATTATGTAGTACGCCGGCCCAGCACAGCAGACTCGAATTTGAATAAACAAACGATAAACAAGTGATGCTGTTGAAGTATGTAGTTTTACGGTACACTTCGGAATTACGGCGTGGTTTGTCGGTATTTCAGGTCCGGAACGGTTTGTTTATGGTCGTGAACGGTCTGTTCTGGGTCACATAGGATTTTAATAAAATTTCTACGGTGATATTTTGATGTTTCGGTTTTTTTTACAATAGTGGGTGATATGAATTTTGCGACTAAGGTCTTACGTCACTATGAGAATAGGACTGGTTTCATAATTTCTTGTTACTTTGGTGTAAAATGGAAGTTACTCACGCATGATAGCTAGGTAGATAGATAGTCACTTCTTAATACATTTTCCGATTAGATATGCCCCTGCTTATTTGATTTCTTGGGCTTTGTCGACTTGGTAGCTTATATCCGACTTACCTTTACGAAACTAAAGTGTAAATGAGCTACAAGTGCAAGTTTCATGGATTCGTTTGTCGATTTATCAAGACATCTCGACATAACGCGATTTTGGAAAAAGGAGACTTATCGAACAGATGTTATTTGTACATCATCGAAATTTGTGATAAATGATGGCGTAAAAAATGTGATTATGACTTATCGCGTGTGGTAAGTCATAATCACACTTTTTCGATAATAATAAAAAAGAACACAGGTACCATACTGAACTCAAAGATTATAGTGCAATTCGTAGATTTCCGGCCAAGTGTGATTCAGTTTTATCACGGCGCCTGAGCAGTTAGAAAACAATTTTGACTGATAAAAAAGGTATTGCAGACTAAAAGGCGCCTAGTCAGATGTCAATATCACCAGAATCGAAACGGGGATTGAAGAAGAAGCGAAGACCAGTGGAGAGCATTACTGCAGCTAATGCAAGCTTGATAGCCAAGAAGCTAAAGCCCAAGCTGACGATCGAGAGTACAAAACTTACATACAGCTCTAACGTAAACGTTATGACAAGCTGGCTAACACACAATTATCCTACAAGCACAACTGACGGTAAGATAACGATACCTGTGCCCAAGGATGCTGTGTTGCAGTTTTTGGGGCTGTTTGAGCCAGAGCAAATGACTTGGATGCGTCACTGAGTGACACTGGAGATGATGACGGAAGCCAGCCATTATCTGTCTCGGTGTTAAAGGCTATCGTAGTGCATTAGTTGATTTGTATACGC
>MIQA02003610.1:0-13420 GCA_001887855.2 Sclerospora graminicola | reverse complement strand
GTTATGGCCGAGGTAAGCGACCTTGGGCTGACCCCAGAAACTCTTGACCACACTGATCGACAAATTCCAGCGCTCGCAGGTGTTCAGAAGTCGTTCGACCTTATCGCATAGCATATCCCAGGATGTTGCTGTGACCAAGATATCATCTATGTATGATCGCTATCCCAACACTGATCGGCCCTGATCTTGGTCTGGTTCACCTTCCGTAAACACATCGTGTAGATCAGTGGCTTCCCGATCAGCACTGATCTGGAAATACCCATAGAGAGCATTGTCGATCAGCCTCTGATAGATCTGTGGGGTATTCTTTAATCCAAACGGCATCCAATTCCATTCAAAAAGTCCGAAAGGTGTAACGAAAGCCGAGATCTCTCGAGCGCGATCAGTCATCGAAACCACCCAGAAACCACTAGCCATATCCAGCGAACAAAACCATAAAACTTTATCCAAATCTTCTAATAAATCATTGATCAGGGGCATCGGATAGACCATCAACTTCGTGAGGCGATTCACCATTCTATAGTCGATACACAATCGAATATCAACCCCATTCTTCTTAATCACGATCACGATCGGTGATGCTCACTGCGATGTTGATGGTCGAATGATCTTTGTACTCAGCAAACCCTTGATCAAATCGGATAACTTTTCCCGGTATTGAGGTGCAACTTTACGACAACGCTGAGCGATCGGCCTCGCATTTCCCACGTCTATATCACAAACAGCTCCGAACGCGGCTGGGGGTAGGGCGTTACCTTTTCCCATCAGTAAGTGACGCCTCTTCCAGATGATCTTCTTTAGCTGATCGATCTGCTCGGGAGTGTTCACTTCGGGATCACCGACCTGTAGATCTTCCATGGTGACTTTTGGCATATTGGGCGATACTTCCGGTAAAACGGCCATCTGCTTCTCGATACCTTCGATGTACTGATCGCCACCTTCGTGTATACACACTTGCTCGTCCACCTGATCTGCCTTTTTCTGATCGGTGTCATCTTGAGTCGCTCCTTGTACGTCACTCGACTGATGGTTTACTTCGGGTTCACCTTCCTCCGTAATGACTTCGGCTGATTCATCCTTCTTTTCTTTCTCATGATCGTTCTTGAACTCCTCACTGTCATTTCCGCTATCTGGGTCCGTTGTTTTCGGTGAGCCGGGCCTAATTATACTCAATATCTGTGGACCTTCTTTGACCTGGCTTTCCCCTGTCGCTTCGATCGGTGGTCTCCTGATCAGCAGCTTGGTCGGCGTAGAATATTCCGGCTTCTCGACCATAGGTGAAGTATCTTCATCCGCTAGGTCTTCATCACTGATCAGGTCCGTGGTGGCTTGATAAGCCAGGTTCTGCCATTGAATGTATCTTCGTGATCCCACTGAGACATATCCGATCTGTCGAGGTACTTTCCCTTCGGGTAGCCACATCCCTAAGATCATGTCTTCGTGGATGATCAGCGGCTGATCGGATATATTCGTGACCCTGATGTAGCTTGATCGGCCGATACCTTTAACGGATGTTGGTACCCATCGTTCACCACGGGTTAACCACAATTTCTGTTGCCGATCACTCGGCCGAATCATGACATCGACTGATCGGGACACCCCAATGTTCTCGTACTGACCCATTTTTAACATCCGTACATGAGTACCATATAAAGGTCGTCGGCCAGATAACTGAATCTGCACTTCATCCGGCAGAGTCAGGGTTCCATGAGACAGGTCAAGTCGTATACCGGCTGGTACCATAAAATGCATCCCCAATATCGCGTCTTGACCGGCTAACCGGCCGATCCAAGCATTAAATAGTAGACTAGGGATCCTGCCAGGGTGATCTTCACACGTGATCGTCCTTCCGTCATATATGAACTCTCGCCGATCCCAACACATTGTTGCCTCTGGGTACTGTCTATACGACATCCCACCTTACGAGCAAAGGCGGAGTCGATGATCGAGACTTCCGCCCCAGAGTCATATAAAATAGTGGCTTTTCATTGTTGATCTTTCCATTAGCTTTAGCCTGTTTAAACCACTTGTCGGGAGAGTGATACTTCCAGTATCCTCGGGATTCACCGGGCAGTAGGTCCAACTCCATGATCACGTCCGATCGGGAATATTCATCCACTCTGAGACTGTAGATCGGACACCGATCGATGCAATTTGAATTAGAACATGTATTGTCGGTTATCTTTTTTTCCTCAAACTTATCTCCGCTACCGACATATGCATAGATGCAGAACGTAGATCGCTCGGCTCGAACCAGATTCCAACCTGGCGAGCGATCTAGTTTAACATCTTCTCGACATCTGGTGGAAGCATACCAGCATGTTTAGTCGGCACATACCACTTGCGCATCAGATTAAAAAATTCTTTAATAGGGCAGGCGCCGGCGTCATGAAGCTTCCCACAGGTCTTGCACACGAAAAACAATGATCAGAAGGGTGACCTTTACGATCACATTTTCCACACGTAATTCTTTTCCAACAATCACGATCTCCATGTTTGGTCGACCCACAATGCACACATTTCTTACGAGATCGGTCCTGATCAGGTTGAATACCACCAGGTTTCCGTCCGTCCATGCCATTAGTCGATGATCTCGGGCGATACATTGGTTCCGTCGTAAAGATATGACGGTACTGTTTCTCGTCCGAGCTCAGACTCGACTGGCCACTTTCTTCTTCAGAGCCTGAACTGTCTGATTTCTTCGCGATCATTCGAATCGCTCTGGCTGGTCGGGCTGCCGGTATCTTGCCCTGATCAGGGTGTGGCTTGGACCGGTACCGGTTCGATCCTACCTCGACCTTGGGCTGTCGACTCTTGGCCCGCTGCAGCGTCCTCAGAGTCAGTTCCAGTTGTTCTGAGTCCTTTATACGGAGTAGGGTTAGCTGATCAGCCAGATCGCGATTATCCAGAGTCCCAATGAAGTGTTCGACATGTTCACGGGCTATGTCCGGGTGCCGTGGGTCCTTGATCGGCATTTTCGCGCGTAGACCCGCAACATTCAACCGATGTAAGTTCTCGATCGGTGTCTCATCGGACCTTTTCTTCATGTGGTAGTACTGCCTAGCGACAGACACCCCCGAGTTGCAATATTGTTCTTCGAACTCTTCACACAAACGAGGCCACTTTAAACGCACTTCTCGACTCAGCTGTTTAAGCCAGTTCTTGGCTGGACCTTTCATTAGATCAGCGAAGATCAGGCATCTTTCACTTTCCGGTGTCTTGTCCCTCAGAAAAGCTGATTTAGTTCGACTTAACCAAGCTCTGGCCTGATCGTCGTCCATATCTTTGCCGGTGAAATCTTTCAATTCCGAGATCGCAGACATTCGCACTCGGGTGATCGTTCCGGATTCACTGTCAAATGCCTGCGCGGAGGCCATATTCGCCGTACGAGGCATCTCAATGTCCAGATCATCTGGATCGAAATGCTGACTGATCTCGCCTTCTGACTCCATGTCCACATCACTCCGTGGGGGTGATCTGTGAAATCGATCTTGGTGATCGGCCTGGCATATCGAACGAACAATTCCGGCTGATCGGACTGATTCCATCTCTACGTCCACGGGTCTCTTGACCGATTTCTCAGCGGACTGATTCATGTTCGATGCTGATCGCCATGGTTGTCCTTGTCCAGGTGTGTACTGAGGCAATCCATATTTTTCACCCGCAAATCGGTTCATCATAGTCGCGAACATGGTTTTTAATTGTCTGGGACCTCCGGCATGTTGGTATGACCAGTGTTGGAGGTCGGATTGGTCTGTGGCACTTCCTGAGCATCTTCAAAACTATCGTCCGATCCGACTCTACCAGGTTCAGGCTTTCTCTTCCTGTTCTGCGACTCGGTCTTGGGGTCGATCTGCTTGATCCCTTTCGGGCCCAACGTCATACGTGTTATCCCAACCGAGGAGTCGGTGGAGGCCGCTCCAGATTGTGATGACGATTGATATATCGACTCAATATCCATAGGATATTCGACCAACTGAGATCGGTGTGAAGGATCCGCGATCGGCGACTGGACCACGGGGTTCGCCCCGAGTAACGAGGCAAGGTGATTGTGGTAAAGCGATGTAAAAAAATCAGCCATGTACTGTCATTACGCCCAGTCCCAGACACTGATGGAACGATGGAGATCACGATCACGATCGTTATCACAATCACGAAGTGGAGTTCCCGTGGATGTAAAGCGAGGTGAGCAACTGTTGACATGACGTGTCAAGGACAGCCGTCCAGCCGATCTATGAATGGTATAGTGGTTGAAGTTGATCATGACACGAAGTTTCGGCTCATTATGCCCGAGCAATGAAGATTAGATGTGGAATGAAGTCGGGCATGTGGAGTGACAGGCTGTGTGAGTGATGGTAACCTATGGGTTTGTCTGAAGATGGCGTGGCAAGGCCTGATCAGGCCTGATCAGCCGAGATCGGTGTTATATGGTTGCCCTGACGGGGTATAAAGGTCGGAAGTATGGCTTAGCAGATGAATTGAGTCGTGATGATGATGACCCAGAGCGTTCCCGAGGTGATCAAGGGCTGATCGGCCTGATCACCACCTGATCACTCGGCTGATCACTATGCCGATCGTGATCAGGGCTGATCAGCCCCGATCTGCGCCCAGATGTAAAGGTAGATGAAGCTCTCACTCAAGCCGGCTTGGATCGGCCGATCGCGGTGCTGATCACGATCGGGATGGTGAAGATCGGCATAGAGTTTGATCATGATCAGTCGAGGACCGGATCGGGATCAGTCGAAGATCAGTCAGAAAAGGGTACGAATCAGGTTGAAGATCAACGAAGAACGTTCTACGAAGATGCTGGAATAAATCAGGTGGCAAGAAGTTCAAGGTAGAAGTATGGTAAGCCACATAGGTTGGTGTAGGTTACATTTGGTACTGGATTTTTTAGGTTTATAATATTAATATCAGGTTCTGTTTTCCCTCCAAGAAAAGAAGTCGTTGCGCCACTTGGCGCTACTTTTGGGAACGGGGGGCTAACAAGGCTCCCCCCGTTCATTTGTTCCCGGACGAGACGCGCATAGTCGCACTTTGGCTCGACGGAAGTCCCACGACGGGATTTACTTGGGTTAAACACCCTCACGAGGTTTAGATTTTCCCCCTAAAGCAAAGAGTCGCTCCGCCACGTGTGCGGTCATTGGGAGCACAGGGTTGATTAGTCCCCTCTTGCTCATCTATTTCCCGGTTAAGACGCGTTTAGACGCATTTTGGCTTACCGGAAGATCCCCGACGGGTTTGTTTTAGGTGATCTAACCTCACCCTCAACGCGCACGTGTTTGGAACACGTTAATACTATTGGTAAAGGTTTTGTGGAGATAACGTTTGTGGATTACTGTGGAAGATCGTGGATTGATCGCATTTTCTTGGTTTCGTTATATCTCTCTCTCATTGGCTGGCCTGATCAGACGAACTTTCCTGATCAGTGCCTAGATACTGAATAAGTGTCGACCCCAACCCGTTCTCCGGTGAAGATTTCCACCCGAGGACACCCCCCGTCTCGAGAAGGTCATCCCCTCCGACCTGATCAAGATCATCGTTTTCGTCACCGAGTCCACCTAAGTGAGTGTAATCAGCCCCGATCGACGGGTACACAAGGTGAGATGAAGTTAAACATAGATCCTGACGAGCATGAAGACCGGCCAGAGGACCGGGAGGATCAGATCAGTCACCACAATGGTGATTCATCTGATTCCGATGCTGATCAGGATCGACGGAGTACCCCCTCCGATAGTTGGTCGTCCGGGCCAGTGGGTATCCGGATTCCACCCAAGACTTCGGTCATGGATTTGGAAATCGGCTCCACTAAAATGGTGCGCGTGCCCGGATCACTTGGTGACTCAGGATATCACCGTGATTCCTTTGATGATGAAAAAGATGTGAAAATCAAAGTGGAGGAGACTTTTTCGGGTGTATTGGAGGAAGGCGTATCGCCTCCGATGCTGTTCATACCTAAAGGAAGCGATGGTCGACCTGGTCTGGTGGAGTGCCAGGTCGAAATTAAAGATGAAACAACTCCCCACATGGCCCCGATCGGGGCCGATCTGGGTTATAGTAAAGTTAACTATAATCCGGGAAAGGATCGAGGTGCTGACCTCGATCCTATGCATAAGAAGAAAATGGAAAAAGAATGGGGACTGATTGATATGATCTACCTAAAAACATGGAACCAAATTGTACTGAGATCGCCGCAGACTGAACCTAGATTGGATTAAAGCAAGGGGTTAAGATGATGATCAATCACCCAAGGATGGTCTTACAACTAAGCCCGATCCCCCGGAACCAATGCAGATGATGTTGACATCCACGATGGGGCGTTCTCTGCAATAACTACGCCGACCATATCAACTTTGATCTTACCAGGGGCGATCAGGTCGGTACGCCGATCATATCAACTTTGATCTGACCAGGGGCGATCAGGTCGGTACGCCGATCATATCAACTTTGATCTGACCAGGGGCGATCAGGTCGGCATTGAACGAGAAACGCTCTGATCAGGTCGTCATTGACCGAAAAACGGCCGATCAGCCTTTGATCAGGACGAAACACCATTGTTTGTCGATCGATTCGTCCAGGCTGATGGAATCTGATCATTCTGACCAAAGTGTTGTCGAATGAATCCGCCCGATGATCGAGCTGATCAGGTTTTCCGACCGGGGCGACCTGGTAAACGGTCCGACCAATGATTCGGTTATGGGATCGATCGAACGATTAGGTGAAAAAGCTACGTATCCGATATTGCTATCTATCCTACTGCTACACTTTTCGTCACTACAACATATGGAATAAAGATACTGCTACAGAAGTGCTGTGATTTCCGTGGGGATTAACGTTTCGAATATGGTATCGACTGGCTCAAACGAAAAAGAACTCGAACTTTGCCATCTCGGTTACATTGAACTCAACGAGCAGTTCCGCTTCAGCGATTAACTGTCCTTAAGCATATATTAACGCTACTCAACTCTAAGTACGGATGCCCCCAGATCTCGTATTGGTTGTCATACTGAGATAGCACACTGTTGTACTCTCCTTTTTTTTGCTCTGCCGCTGCACATTTTGAATTGTCACCTGCATACTGAAACATCAGATTCTCTTGGATGCTTGTAACCTGTTTGAGTAAAAGAAAGGATGGCTCAGGAGCTAGAAGATGCACCTGTAAAATTTTCGTGATCGGTGGTGAAAGTATAAATGGACTGGAAATCGAGCAACGCCAGGCTGATGCTAGGACTATGAGGACTAATGCCTTTCCTTTTAAGCGAGAGAATGTGCGAGCACGAGTTCAAGCCGGCAATTCGATACACAAGAGAGAACTTGGTGAGCAGATGGATTGATTGAAACGAAGTCTTCAGTCAATTTTTGTGTGCGTAGAAAGTCTTCTGGTGGAGTCAATGAAAAAGGGCGATTTGATTTTGATCGATATGGTAAATATTGCCGAGGATGTCGTGCTTGAGCGACTTAACAGTATTTTCGAACCTCAACGAACTAGTCGCTGGAAATGGTGGCGACCACGTTTGAGAGATTGTAGTGCATCGAAAGTGGCGTGTAATAGCATCACTTGAACCGTGGTGGCAATTTTGGCAAGCGTGAATCGTCTCCAACTCTGCGTAATCGTTTCTCCGAAATTTCGGTACCAGTACTTTTAGATTTGGATGATATTACTACAATAAGTTGATCGGTAACCGAGGATTTGTTTCGCGAGCTCACACGATACAATTAGCAGCAATACGTGGGCCAAAGCTGGGGTGATTTCGCCCACGGAGCTTAGTCTCTTGGTGCGAAAGCTAGGAGTTAAACTGTCGGTAGATGAGCGAAAGGAGATGGCAGCAGCTTTTGGTCATCAAGAAGGAGGTTCGATTGACATGAAAACGTTTTTCACTGCTCTTCGAGGACCACCACTCAGTGCTTCAAGACTGGAGTTAGTGACACGAGCGTTTGCTAAAATGGATCCAACAAAGTCTCAAGCGGTTCCCATCAACGAGCTCATTAAGCACTATAACGTCAGTTTTCTACCTCAAGTACGAGACGGAAAGCAGAGTCGATGGGAAGCGATTGCTGCATTTCTAAAAGAGTGGACATGGATCAATCCAGCTATCGACAACACCATTACGTTCGACATGTTTGTGGAATATTATTATAATGTCAGTGTTTGCATAAGTAATGATACTGACTTTGCGTGATTGATGCACCAAGCCTGGCAAGTTTCTGAGAAAGCAAAAGACGTCGAAATTCAGACGCCTTTGGATGAAAAGGACAAGGACCTAGCATCATCGGCAAACGACAGCTTGACCTTGTCCGTCTTGACTTGAGCTGATGAGGTTGAAGAGATTTTTTCTTTGGATGATACATGGTCCTATTTACGTGCCCTGCTGCTTCATCCTCAACTTAAAGAAAGTAATTCACCATCGCTGGATCAGTTATGCCGTCGTTTGGGTGCCAACCGCGTTTTATGTGATGAGAATAATGAGACAGTGTACGTCAAGGCCTTCACGCACGCATTGATTACACTCGATAAGCTGTTGTCACGTCAAAAAAGCCAGCAAAGTGTCGGCCATTGTCGCTACTACTTGTGCGAAAAGACCGCATGAGAACGATACGATCGTGCTTTTGTCCCTATATTGAATGTTCATGGCTCTTCCAAACGAGACGACAAATACACAAACAACGGTTGACTCCACTCGTGTAGAGCACTTTGCATCTCGAGCGCTCGAGAAGATTCGTGCACGTGTCCGAGGATTCAATGCAAGCAATTGTGGCTCACTGGTGGATTTCGAGACTCTGGAGAAGTGGTTAAAGGCATCATCGGACTCAAATGGAGACGCCTGTTTACTCAAGTATGAATTCCGACGTGCTCTCTTAAAGCTTGACATCAACATTAGCTATCAGGATTTTGATTATCTCTTTGCCTATTTTGACGACCATGTCGCGGAAGACCCGGAATCATTAGAAGCAGCGCTAGGTTCGTTTGGATCGCAAGAAATGGTTTTGCTCGATGAGTCAAATCAGCTTCTTCCTTCCGTTCAGCTAACGTTTGATGACATGGAATGGGACGAATCACGAGAAGTTCGCCGCGGAGCAACGTTTGTCTCGAAAAAAGTTCCCAAAACTGTTGCAAACTTGCTTGGTGCCACATCGTTGCACTCCAAGCTTGCACAGACATCCGTATCTTGTCGGCATGTTGTGTGTCCACCTGCTGATGCCCTGCAGAGTGTGCCACCATCTGAAACAGAGTGGTATCCCGCGTTCCTTTGGGAAACAATTCTTGCAGCCGAACGATATGGAGGGACTCAGATTGACTTTTACCTGGATAACCGTCGCCACCCGTCACAACGTGTAATTTCGCCGTCGCTGCAACCACTTCAAGATGAAGCCCTTTGTATTCACATCCATGACGTAATTCTGAGCGAAAGAGACATTTAAAACTTGTTCAATCGAGAGTCTTCTTCACGTTTGGGACTCTTGTGCGGGTTTATTTTATCAGACTGCATGCAGATTTTGAGTGGAGAAAGTTTTTACATTTTGGATCCAACGGGTTGCTACTTGTCACTGCCTGCTGGAATGGTAAACGCAGCATCGACGTCAGGATCCGGTCAGGTGAGTAGTATTGGTCGCCGATATGAAGTGTTAAACCACGATTTTGTTCGATATCCGGACCAACTGTTGCCGTTCACTACTCTTCCTTCATGTCCAAGCAATATATCAAGAGAGACGCAAAGTATCTTAATTCGATTTCCCTGGCGCAAAACAGGATCAGCTCTATCGTCTTATGTATTCGATTCCAAGAAAGCTGAGGATTTAATTACGTTTATAAAGTCGCAGCTGCACCAAACGCTCATTTTCACGGAATCTGTCCACCGTCTTTCGATTTGGGGTGTAGGCAAGGAATCAGAGTATGCATCTCACTGTCATGGCGAAGCGTCCCTTTATCAACCTGAGCGAGCACTTCAGAAGCGCAACATGACACGCTAAAACGACGAGTGGAAGAAAAAGTTCTCGCTACAAAGCTTTTTTAGAACCGCCGTGATCCCTGAAAATCAGATGGAGTTTGTTGTAAATCTTGAGTTGGAAAATCGACAGCATCAAGATGTATGGCTGTTTGTTGATAATAATGGTTTGGGTAGAAGTGGTGACTTGGCATCCACTCCAGTTCATGAGAGACTCTATTCGACTCCATACGTAAGCGTTGCTACGCATATCTTCCGTGACGGCAATTTAGCTCCACGTCTTCGTGGTCACATGTACACGATTACAAACACCGGGCAGCAGCTGGGGCTCCCAGTACACGTCAACGGTTGCTTCAACAAGATTTTCAAAGACAAGGCTTCTGTATTGACGGCGTCCTCAAACCGAGGCAGTAGAGGAGAGACTAACGGCGCAAGCGGAAGCGAGCAGCAAGTTACAGCGGGCTGGAACCGTATTTTTTTGGAAGATGGTGCTGCGTACGCGTACATGAAGCTTTTAATGGTTGCCAAAGAGCGCTATGCAGGTAACTTTTCCAGTATTCTTTACAAGATCTGGCCGACATTTCAAAAGCGGAGAGAAAGAGAGGAAATTGGTATCCTGTTTCAAAAACACACGTATGAGTTAATAGGAACGCGGGAACTGTTTCTATGCACGGATGGCATATTTCGTGCATTAAGTAGCGGGTACCAGCTTGATTTAAGTGACATGGACATTCAGGTGGCAGCATTTGCTCAGCTGCATTTTCCAGTGTTTAATGTACCGTCAAAAGTTTTGCAAGATTGCTCATGGTTTCTACCTTCGCGAATAGATGCGGTCACGCCGAGGGTCATGCGTCGGTTCTTGAAGAATTTTAGCCGATTTGAGGCTCTTTCGGACGTGTGCTTATCCTTGTTGGAGTATTGCCTAAGTGATTTGCCATTTCCGCTGCCCAGTGAGACGGATCCCCTATGGGCTGAATTTCATGGACTCTCTTTGCTTCCGTTGGAAGATGGAAAGATTGGTGTACTTCGAATAAATCAACGCCGCTCAAGTTATGTTCTTGCGTCTTTCGACCAGATTGAGTTACTTCGGCCGCTGAGTCACTTGTTCGTATCTCTGGTTGCATGCCACCGACTTCACAAATTCTTTTCAGAACCTCGCTTTACCTCTACTTTTGGCTTGGCTTCATTTTCCATTAAAATCCTGTCGGATAACATCGAGCGAATCTTGCCGCCGTCCTGGAAAAACCAAACCATTGTGCACTGGGATCCAAAATCGCCGATGGAAGTTGACCAGCTGTGGTTATACCGTTTCTGGCAAGTAGTGCAGTTTGACTCTATCTGGCAGTATGATCATCAGCGACCGCAGCCTTAGTGGTTCCAACGACATCTTCGGCGCCTTGCTTCAGACTGCCGTCAAGAAGTTCCGCTGGATCTATTACGATTTATGATTTCTGTGTGGACTTT
Source organism: Sclerospora graminicola (assembly GCA_001887855.2). Taxonomy (NCBI): domain Eukaryota; phylum Oomycota; class Peronosporomycetes; order Peronosporales; family Peronosporaceae; genus Sclerospora; species Sclerospora graminicola. The sequence goes on along the minus strand of MIQA02003610.1, from coordinate 2,012 downwards.
TAAGTGGCGACTTGTTGGGTGTCGGCATGGTCATGACTGTGGATTACATTTGCAAATAGATATTGATATCAAGGCATTTTCGGTCTTTAATCATGACGCAGGCAATATTCAGAGTCCTCTAATCTTCCTTGGGAGTGTCGATTGAAGCTGTCGATGTAGGACTTCAGGTCTGGGGCGATCCAACTGAGAATGTCGCAAGCGGATGTGCAATGAATCATGAACCAAAACCTGATCCGGTGCCGAGTGGCTGGTCCGATCTGGTCTCCTACTGATCGACCTGGTTTAAAATTCACGTATCCGGCGCATTTGCGTAGAACATTTCGATCATTCTTACAGATAGGAACAAATCTGATCTGATCTGGAGCTGTATATGCTGGGATTAAAACTCGTCGATCTGGTTCCTGAGTTGCACGCATACTTAGAGGTTTCTTCCTAGACTTAAGCCTTCAATTGATCGCTGCATCGATCGACGGATTTCGTTTTGTTTGGAGATGATGATCAGACCCCGCTCTGAAATTGGCTCGTTCGGTGACCATATCGTCATGTTCGATGGAACTTGAGACATTTATCACGTGTATTGTCCTGGGTGGATGGGCCGGCCGTCCTGAAACAATATGTCTTTGGCGAGCATCAAAGACACCCGGCCACTTCATGCAGGTTTATATGTTGCCTTCCATGGTCAGAGGCCAGCTCATTCACCAAGAGAGCAACTCGACTGTGGAAATGGTTTTACGGCAAGCGATGTATGAAGACGCGATCTGCATGGGTCTTAAAGATTAGCGATATGGAAGTATGCGGATAATGAATGATCAGCAGACTTTACCAGAGTGGTGACAAACGTGTTTGAACATTTCTGAAATGGAGAACCGTGCTAGGTGAGATCAGGCCGCTACCGTTGTGCGGTAACGACCAGACTCAGGGGCGGCTGTGGTAAAGCGATGTAAAAAAATCAGCCAAGTACTGTCATTACGCCCAGTCCCAGACACTGATGGAACGATGGAGATCACGATCACGATCGTTATCACAATTACGAAGTGGAGTTCCCGTGGATGTAAAGCGAGGTGAGCAACTGTTGACATGACGTGTCAAGGACAGCCGTCCAGCCGATCTATGAATGGTATAGTGGTTGAAGTCGATCATGACACGAAGTTACGGCCTGATCAGCTGATTATGCCCAAGCAATGAAGATTATATTTGGAATAAAGTCGGGCATGTGGAGTGACAGGCTGTGTGAGTGATGATAACCTATGGTTTGTCCGAAGATGACGTGGCAAGGCCCGATCAGGCCTGATCAGCCGAGATCGGTGTTATATGGTTGTCCTGACGGGGTATAAAGGTCGGAAGTATGGCTTAGCAGATGAATTGAGTCGTGATGATGATGACCCAGAGCGTTCCCGAGGTGATCAAGGGCTGATCGGCCTGATCACCACCTGATCACTCGGCTGATCACTATGCCGATCGTGATCAGGGCTGATCAGCCCCAAATCTGCGCCCAGATGTAAAGGTAGATGAAGCTCTCACTCAAGCCGGCTTGGATCGGCCGATCACGGCCGATCGCGGTGCTGATCACGATCGGGATGGTGAAGATCGGCATAGAGTTTGACCATGATCAGTCGAGGACCGGATCGGGGTCAGTCGAAGATCAGTCAGAAAAGGGTACGAATCAGGTTGAAGATCAACGAAGAACGTTCTACGAAGATGCTGGAATAAATCAGGTGGCAAGAAGTTCAAGGTAGAAATATGGTAAGCCACATAGGTTGGTGTAGGTTACATTTGGTACTGGATTTTTTAGGTTTATAATATTAATATCAGGTTCTGTTTTCCCTCCAAGAAAAGAAGTCGTTGCGCCACTTGGCGCTACTTTTGGGAACGGGGGGCTAACAAGGCTCCCCCCGTTCATTTGTTCCCGGACGAGACGCGCATAGGCGCACTTTGGCTCGACGGAAGTCCCACGACGGGATTTACTTGGGTTAAACACCCTCACGAGGTTTTGATTTTTCCCCTAAAGCAAA
>MIQA02003609.1:0-20267 GCA_001887855.2 Sclerospora graminicola | reverse complement strand
GTCAAATTTTGGGCCAGAAATGCTATTTTGAAAATCGACGAATTCGGCGATTTTAAAACGCAATGCCGATGTTGGAGGGGCAACCCTTAACACCGCATAATTTGTGTGTTTTGTTGGTAAGAACACCACAAGCTGCTGCAAGTGTGACGTCGAGCGAGGCAAGACGTCTTCAGTGACGACGCTTGCATGACGAGAATGAAGAAGGATAACTCTCGTTTTAAGTGATGACGCTTGCATGACTACAGTTGGGCGGGGCGTCCAGCACCCTCTTTGTCACTGTAGGTAAAAAGAGTGATGCAGCACAGCTCGTACTGAAGCAAGGAAGGACAACGTAACTGCGCGGAACATTATAATAAAGCAAAGACGAAAGATTGTGGTGTTTACTACAGAGGTCGGATGAATATGAGCGTGCACTGACATTTGAGGCGACTAACATTTGTAAATTATTCTATGTCGAAGCAATCATCAGCATCAGGTATTTTACCGAGGGCTAGCTGCCTCAATAACTAAACCGCAGATTCGTCAATAAGCTCAATCTATGATTAGTATATTCACTTTATATTTTTCAGCCAATTTCGCACTTCTTTCACCTCAAACTTTGAGGTAGCTTCCCTTGCCACCTCTCGTGGTATAAATGAAATCATGTGTAACTAAAGTTACCGTATTGCGTGACCTGGATGAAGTGTAAATCGCGAGCAACTCAGCATATTGTGCTATTTGGTCACCAGCATGTTGCCCATCAACCGCTCATTGTCAACAGCAAAAACTTGTCCGTCGGAGTTAACTTTAAGCTTCGCGTGTCAGAGAGACCATCAATAGAAACATAAGCATAAGTTCATCCATGTAGCGCATCAACAATTCAAACTTTCTGCGCAAACCTGTTTGCCAGCGTCTCCGCACGCTTCAGTAGATCTCCATGCGTGAAAACCGCGCTCTCTTGTGGTTCTCACCTTCCACCTCTACAGGCATCAATCAATAATAAACAAATGGAAAATTACTCCAAATTTGATAGTCACTTACTCGAGTATATCACAGCAAGAGGTGTCTTATCAATCAGAATCTTGTCCACAGCTCGCATGGCATACGGACTATTCACCATCATTCCACTCAAGTTGATTATCCATTCCACGTGCTCCCAGCTCGTAGTAATGACAGTATGCAAATGACGATTTTTTTGGGACGAAACACCTCCATCCGTTCTCGAACTATGTCATTAACAAACAATAGACGTCATTACCGGTAAGTGAATTCTTTGTCTTCACTTCTGTCAAAAACCAGCATCATTATCGTGTCTCTAACAAGTAGCTAGTTTTGGGAGCAAACGCTGCACAATGTCCGTTTGATTCCGTCCAGCCATCTTTGATTCAAATACAAGACCACTGGCCTTACTGTCTTTCAGAATAAACGCCAGCTCCTCAGCTTGTGACACCTCTGGCTCAATCAAAGTAAGCGTGAGGCTGCACTGGCTGCTGCCAGTTGCGTACAATGCTTCAACATTATTTGAAGCCAAACCACAACATCCCCAGCTGAAACGCAGATCAAGAAATCATTTGCCAATTCATCCACTTAGCATCCAGTTCCTTAAGAATCCACCGCACATCTTGCTTCACACTTCGTAACGCCTTTTTGTGCGGCAAAACGTTGCACACTTCACTTATTCGCACCCCTGTACTCGCATGCGACAAAGTTTCGATATGATGCCGCATAGTCTCCTTTTCTTCTGAAAGATCTCTTTCATTTTATTGACAAGGCAAAAGGTATCGCAGCGAATTATTCTAGATAATAGGTTTCTAAGACCATAAATAAAACTGTATTTCTATTTCTTCCCTACACGATATACTTTAAATATCGATTCGACTCGACATTGGGACACATCGCTTTGCCGAACAGCGAAACCGATTTCGAGCGAAATAGCAGATCCTTTTGAACCCGATTTTGAGGCAAACAGAATTGAAAATAGCATTTTTCCCGAACACAGCCTAAGTATTTCGCTAATGTTATTCAAGCTTAATTGAATGACTTTAGTATGGGAATTTCTTAGGAAATACTAATGTTTCACTTGTACGAGTGTTTTGGCTAAGTATTTTCGCTAATGTTATTCAAGCTTAATTGAATGACTTTAGTATAGGTACTTTGTAGGTAGGAAAAACTAGCCTATCAGCGCGTATCTACGACTTTCCAACCGTGAGGACCTTTTACATTCAGCAAGTGCGCACAGACTCGATTTAAGCCAATGATGTTGATGAATTTCGTTGATCATAGTAGACAGTCGAACGTAGGCCAGTAGGTGAATTTAGCTTGATGTTGATAGCTGAAGAAATAATGCAAGGTTGTAATAAAGAATGCAATGTATATTGAGAAGTGTTTATCGCCAACCTAATCGATACCTTCTACTGCTCTTATTCCTATTCTTGTCTTGCATAACCAACCCGTCATCCCAGGAAACTCATGCGACTTCAACTTGGACTTTGTGTGTTTCTATTTCTAAAGTTCACAATGCAAAAAATAGAAATTTGGTTTTCAAAACCGAAACCTCCGTGTACCAGTTTTGTACACCTTTCGTTTTGTGTAAAGTACCAAAATCCCTTAAACGTTATTTTTGTGCTGAACCCGAAATTTCTAACACTCCTTCTCAGTGTAAATTTTACATCAGTCCAATTCCATTTCGCAATTTTGCGAGCTTCGGGTAAGGTAAGGCTTTGGTGAGGATGTCTGCCATCATGTCGTCTGTAGCACAATATTGTGCCTTGATTTCGCCATTTTTCATTTTTTTTGACATCATAAATTTCAATCTGATGTCAATATGCTTCATTTTGGAAAAATCATCATTTTCGTTCATCACTTTGATTGCTGATTGATTATCCATGTGGATTAATATTGGTCGTTTCACTTGCGTTCCAATTTCTTGTAGGATTTCACGACACCCAAGCATCTCTACTTCAACTTTTGACGCTGCGTAATACTCGGCTTCCATGGTTGATAGGGATACGTCGCCTTGCTTCTCGCACAGCCAGTTGATTATCATCCCATTTAGCTGGATTATGCCCCCGGTCGTCGATTTTCTATCGTCTTTCGAGCCGGCGTAATCAGCGTCGCTGTATCCTTCAATCTGGTACGTGGTCTTGCTTTTGTCGGCTTCATATCTCATGTGCAGTTTTAATTCTTTTGTTCCTTTTAGATATCTGAGGATGCGCTTTGCCAAGTTCCAGTCAACCATTGTTGGTGCGTGAGTCCTTCGCGTGGCCTTGTGCACCGCGAAAGATATATCCGGCCGAGTGCATCGAGATATCCAGAGTAGAGCACCGACCAAAGATTGAAACTTTTTTATTGTAGGCATCTCACCTTTTGTTGTTTTTGCCAAAAGATATTAATTTTCCAGGTTCAGGTCTTCGTATTCGCAGTTGATCGGCGTCTTCACTGGGTTAGCATTTTCAAGGTTGTACTCTCGAAGCATGTTTCCAATCATCACCTCTTGATCTAACGTGTATCCATTGTTTTGATCGTATGTGATTCTCATTCCTAGGAATTTTGAAACTTTTCCCAAGTTTTTGATTTCAAGCACTTTTAAATCGTTAAAAAAATCGTCCACGAGCTCCTCCTGCGTTCCAGTTACTAGTAGGTCGTCGACGTAGACAGACTCCTACGATAGTGGTAGCATCGTTAATTGTCTTGAAATACAAGCACATATATGTGATACGTTGTTTGAAGCCTGATTGTAGTAATTTTCCATGCAAAAGTTGATTCCATAGTCGACCTGCTTGTTTCAATCCATAGAGAGTTTTTCGCAGTTTCAACACAATTTTTTCTTCGTTGATGTCTTCGTCAAAACCCTGTTGAAATATCACCAAAACATTTTGACTTTGGGATGGTACAAAATATTTTCGGTAATTTCCGATTATGGTGAAACCAAATTTAGGTCAGTACCTATTTTTGCCATTTCTCCTATTTTAGACCATTTTTATTATTAGCACCAAGAAGTTATAGTACGATCGCGTAGAAGATTGAAACCAGCGAAGACACTTCGCATGCATAGATTAGCGACTTAGGAAACTAATCACTTTTTAATATACATTATATTAACTACGTCCCTGTTTCTGTTTGCCTTGGACACCGCCTACAAAAGGACATTAGAAGGGTTGCACGCGCTCTTGAGCTACTTAGGACAAGTACAAGACAGCTTCAACTTCAAGTCTCCAGCGAAATAATACATTATTATTTCAACTATCTCGCCTACGCTACCTTGTGGATTTTGCTATGGAAAACTCTACAAGCGAACAGGTTATGAGCCCAAATGGGGGCGAGAAGATTGGTGAAAACAAAACCAAGGAGGCCACTCAAGCAGGTTTCGGAGCAGAAGGAGCCAAGCTCCTAGAAATGCTACAAAAAATTACGGATCGATTGGACAAGTTGGAGTCAACGAACGTAAACATTGAAGATTATGGATTTAACAATTCAATGAGGCTGGGTACTAAAATGCGGATGGCATCGTTCGACAGCAATCCAGAAAAGAAGCCTTTCGTGTACGAAGAAAATTATCGGAATATTAATGAAGGACGGCCGGCGGGACAAAACTATAACCCGACACCAGGCCAAGTGTTTAATCCGCCGGATATGAGGGCGGCGCCGATGCCAAACTTCAATCAAGCGCCACCCCAAATGTTTAAGACCCCATCGGCCAAGGATTGCAAGCTATCGATTAGGATTTTCGATGGAAAAGAGGTATATCGAGGGCTTGGCGCAGGTTTCAAGGAATGGGGGACAAGGTTTATACGACAAGTTTCGATTGCTGAATCTGCTTGTGGATATGTGTGGAGCGAAGAGATCAAGGTTGATCTCTTGGGGCATTATCTGGCAGGAACTGCTGAAAAGTACTACAACCGGCAAGTTGATTTTTGGTGGAAGGAACACCCAACCTTGGTCCACATAATGAACAAGATGTTGAACGCCTTCCATACGACCATTACGCCGGCACAATCGGTAAAATTGTTTACAAGCAAGAAACACCCAAGAAGGACTTGGAATGAACACTACCTTTACCTGGTAGCGATTTCGGAAGCCGTGGGTGGGAGTGAAGGTTTGGTGCTGGAAAATGTGGTCCATTATGCATCACCAGAACTTAAGATGATTCTCATGGCTAAATATAACCACACGAGGACGGATTTTCTAAGGCAAGCCGAGGAATTATGTCAGTTTGCCGCTGCGGTCGAAAACGACGGCAAAAGTCAGAAGTACTCAGGAAACGAGACAGTAAACTACGTTGAAAACAAACCGAAGACAAAAAAGTGTGGAAACTGTGGTAAATTTGGACACGCTCAAGAAAAATGTCGAAACAAGGGAAACACTACGAAGGAAGTTGATTTCACCTTGACTATATCAGGTGACTACAAGGATTTGAACAAAAACAAGTGGATTTTGGATTCTGGTGCAAGCATGCACCTGGTAAACGACTCAAGTTTCTTAAGAAACGCAAAGGATGTAAGTGGAGCGTGCTTTCAAGCAGACGGGAAGACTTTGAATGTGTCCAAAAAGGGGTGGATACAGATAAAGGTGAATACGGGTGAAGTTACGAACAATATCCGGATTGAAGAGGTGTATTACGTCGAAAACCTCGCAAGAAACATCATTTCTTATGGCCTTTTGGAAGAGAAAGGATGTGAAATGGTCTACAAGCAAGGAAAACGAATAATGATACACAGACCATCAAACAAAGCCATATTCGATATCGAAAGAGTCAATAAGGTGCTTTCGGTTGACGTAAAGGTAGACCAACCAAGGAAGGTGGATCAAGATACAGTGTTTTCGGTGCTCGAATCAAGCGAAAAGGAATATGACGCGGGTTCGGACACTCAAAGAGGAACCCTTATGCACTTGCGCATAAGCATATCACTCGCGCCTAGGGCATTTAAATTATGATGCAATTGAGAAACTCGCAAAAGACCCTAAAAGTGGGATTGAGTTGACCGACACAAGGCGTTTAAACTGTTTGACTTGCGCCCAAGGCAAGCAAACCAAGAACTCTCGATCAAAAAGGGACAGTGGAAGCAATGCACCTACCGATAGGATTGGTGGGGTCATATGCTCGGACCTGAAAGGACCAATTACACCCAAAGATCGTTTTGGAAATCGGTACATGGTAAATTTCGTCGATTTCAAGTCTAATTACGTGAGAGTGTTTTTGGCTAAAACTAAAGACGTTGCAGCAAAAAAATTCGAACACTTCATGGCGCACTTCGAACGGCAATACAACTGCAAGATACACGTTTTAAGAACCGACGGAGGTGCAGAATATAAAAACCTCGATGGTTTTTGCAAAAACACGGGAATTTCGAGACAAGTGAGTGAAGCCGGAAATCAATCAAGCAATGGGAAAGCTGAGAGGATGCATCGGACCATTATGAACATGGCCCGGTGCATGATCTTTTCTTGTGGCTTGAGTTTGGCTTTCTGGGGCGACGCGGTTCAATACGCAGCCTATATAATCAATAGAAGTCCGACAAACGCGAACGGAAAAAGGGCGTCTCCTATCGAAGTACTAACAGGGAAGGTGCCAAATCTCGGGGACATTGTGGCTTTTGGTTCACCTTGCACAGTGTACCGGAACCCCGGAAAAAATTCGCTCGCGCACAGAGCTCAAGAAGGGATTATTGTGGGAAAAGTCGAGGAAACAAAAGGTTTCAAAGTCCTATTAAGGTCGGAACGCAAGGTTGTGGTTACACAACATATAAAGAACATTGAAACGCTGGATCAAGTGCAGAACGAACAAGTTAAGAAGAAACTACATGAAGCTCACGAATTAGAAGGAGGCATGGCACAAGGAGCAGCGACTGAAAAGCTCAAACAAAAGGAAAAACGGAAACCCAAAACGTGGGCACGCGAAAGGCACGGAACCAGGGCGTACGCAAAGAAGCAAGATCAAGTGTCTAACAAAGAAAAGCTAAGCGAAGTCGAAGAAGTGCCGGAAGAAAATCAAGGCACTGTGAATATGGTTACAGAGGTCGACCCACGGAATTTTTCCCAAGCAATGAAGAGTTCCAACCGAGAGAAATGGAAAATAGCGATCAAAGAAGAGATTGAAGCACTCGAAAGAAACGACGTGTGGAAAATAGTGGATATGCCGAAAAATTGCAAGCCACTGCATACGAAATGGGTTTTCAAGACCAAAATGGACGAAAACGGACAGGTTGAAAGATATAAAGCAAGACTTGTAGCATGCGGTAATGAGCAGAAGTTTGGAGTCGACTATACGCTCACATTCGCTGCAGTGATCGAAATGAGCACGTTAAAGATCATACTGGCATTGGCGGTCAAGTGGAAAGTCCTCGCTAAGCATGGCGACATCCCAAATGCTTATGTAAAAGCAAGTGAGGATGAGCATGAAATTTTTCTTTTCGTGCCAAAGGGAATGGAAAGTGAAACTTCAAACGATCAAAACTCGCGAGTTTTAAAACTAAACAAGACACTATACGGTCTCAAACAAGCGGGTCGGCTGTGGAACAAGTTGCTGCACGAGAAGTTGTTGTCACTTGGATTCAAACAGTGCATAACCGATATGTGCTTATACGTAACCAACAATCAAGAAGGGATTACAATTGTCGGGGTTTACGTGGATGATCTGCTAGTTACTGGTACGCGTGCGATTCTAGTGGAAAATTTCTTCCAAGATATGAAAATGTTGGAAATAAAGAACCTCGGGCAAGTAACTAAATTTTTAGGAATGCGTGTGGTGTACGACGAAACAAATGGATACACAATTGATCAAGAAGTTATGATTGACAATCTCTTAAGAGATTACGACTTAGTGGACGCAAATCCGGTGAAGGTTCCTATCGCTTTGGAATATGAAGACTTGAACCTACAGGACGATGAAAAGCTGAAAAATTCTGGAAAAGTCACAATAAAGAACTTTCAGTCACTAGTTGGCAGCTTGCTGTGGATAACACGTTGTACAAGACCTGATATCGCTTTCGCTGTTCACAAGGCAACTCGGCGAACGCATGCACCAAGATTAGTCGACTGGAATCTAGCCAAGCGTATAGCGAAGTACCTTAAGGGTACTAAGACTCTCAAGCTAAATATGGTCGGTGAAAGCAATGGTGAAGAAATTAAGGGAAGGATTTAGCGACGCAGACTTCGCAGGTGCAAAGGACGATCGTAAATCAACCACAGGAGGAGTCATCAGGTTAGATGAAATCATTGTGAGCTGGATGTGCAAGAAGCAGGGAGGTATTTCGTTATCGACGATGGAAGCAGAGTTCTATGCGGCATCAAAAATGCAGGTCGAAATGCTGGGCTACCGCGAACTATTGCAAGAAATTGGAATAAAAGTGAAAAAAACCCATGGAATTACGAATGGATAATTAAGCGGCGATAAAAGTAATCGAGAGCAAGGAAGGCAGTTCGAAGATCAAGCACGTGGACGTATGATTGAAATTTATTTCGTCGAAAATCGAGACTAATGAAATACAAACAAGCTACATTGGAACGAAAGACATGATAGCGGATTTGATGACTAAAGCTGTGCCGTACCCAAGACTTCAAGAACTGCGTCAAGCTATCGGCTTGAAATAGCTACTTCGAAAATTGGCTTTCAAGAAGGAGTGTTGAAATATCACCAACACATTTTGACTTTGGGATGGTACAAAATATTTTCGGTAATTTCCGATTATGGTGAAACCAAATTTAGGTCAGTACCTATTTTTGCCATTTTTCCTATTTAGACCATTTTATTATTAGCACCAAGAAGTTATAGTACAATCGCGTAGAAGCTTGAAACCAGCGAAGACACTTCGCATGCATAGATTAGCGACTTAGGAAACTAATCACTTTTTAATATACATTTTATTAACTACGTCCCTGCTTCTGTTTGCCTTGGACTTCGCCTACAAAGGGACATTAGAAGGGTTGCACGCGCTCTTGAGCTACTTAGGACAAGTACAAGACAGCTTCAACTTCAAGTCTCCAGCGGAATATTACATTATTATTTCAACTATCTCGCCTACGCTACCTTGTGGATTTTACTATGGAACACTCTACAAGCGAACAAAACCTTTGCTCTTTAAATTCATGCCTTGTGGAATGTGTAGATAAATTTCGTGTTCCGTTTCCAGTGCCTTCACGTAAGCATTTGGAATGTCTCCGTGTTTCGCGCAGACACCCCAAGTTTTTGACAATGCTAGAATTAATTTCACTGTTCCGAGCTCCATCACCGCTGCGAAGGTTAAGTTGTAGTCGATCCCAAGTCTTTGTTCATTTCCACAAGCCACAAGTCGTGCTTTATACCGATCGATATCTCCATTTTCATCGGTTTTTGTCTTGAACACCCATTTGGTGTGCAGCGGACGGCAATCCTTAGGTTTTTCTTCGATCGTCCATACTTGGTTGCGTTCGAGCGCTGATATTTCTTCATTTATTGCCTTCACCCATTTCTCCTTGTTTCCGCTCTTCATCGCTTGGCCGAAACTTTTTGGATCCACTTCGGAAATAAAATTCACTGTTTCGAACGTTTCTTCACTTGTTTGAGTCGTGTTTTCTTGGTCCGCGTTCTGACCGACAATGTCTTCGCTCGACGCTTTCTCCTTCTGCGCTTTAGCCTTCGTGTGTCCTCTTGTTTGATGCCTGTCTCGTTGCCACGTCTTCTTCTTCTGCTTTCCATTTTTGTTTTCTGCATTTTTCGTCGTAACTTTCTGATTTTCAGCTCCTTCTGCTTCCAGGTCACGTCGTACTTGTTTGTTTTGCGCTTCATTTAAAGTGTCTATGTTCTTGATGTGTTGCGTTGCAACCACTTTTCGTTCGTCCTTTAGGTAAACTTTATACCCCTTGACCTCTTCGCTTTTACCGACAATTATCCCGATTTGAGCTCGATGGGCGAGCGAATATTTTCCGGGATTCCTGTAAACAGTGCAGGGTGAACCGAATGCCACAATTTCTCCAAGGTTTGGTTTCTTTCCAGTCAGAACTTCATAGGGCGTCATGTTTCTTGATTTTGCTTTCGTAGGACTTCTGTTAATGATGTATGCGGCATATTGAACCGCGTCGCCCCAAAACGAAAGATTTAGGCCGCATGAAAAAACCATACATCTTGCCATGTTCATTATCGTTCTATGCATTTGTTCAGCTTTTCCGTTGCTCCACTGATTGTTTGCTTCGCTTATCTGCCTTATCACACCAGTTTGTTTGAAAAACAGATCCAGGTTCTTGTATTCGAGTCCTCCATCTGTCCTTAGTAGGTGTACCTTGCAGTTGAACTGACGCTCGAAAAACGCCAGGAAATGTTCGAAAATTTTTGCCGCCGCGTCTTTGGTCTTCGCCAAAAATACTCGTACATAGTTAGATTTGAAATCGATAAAGTTGATAAGGTATCGATTTCCGAATCTGTCTTTTGGAGTTATTGGCCCTTTCAAGTCAGAGCAATTGACACCTCCAATGCGGTCCGTTGGCGCGTTCAAACCACTGTCTTGCTTTGACTTCGCATTTTTCGTCTGCTTACCTTGTGCGCAGGTTAAGCAAGTCATTCTTTTAGTGTTGGTAAGTTTTATTCCAAAACTTTCGTTCTTCGCCATGTTTTCGATTGCATCGAAACTTTGATGCCCTAGGCAAGCGTGGAAGTGCATGAGCGTGCCTTCTTGAAGGGTTTGCTCTTGGTTGTTCTCTTTATCTTGGAGGATCGCCATTACTTGGTCTCCATTGAAAATTTGTAACCTTTCCACTTTTACATCCACCGTGAGTACTCGGTTTGTTTTTTAACGGAAAATATTCCTTTGCCGGACTTTTGGTGCACCATCACTCGTTTTCCATTCTTATAGTCCAGATGACATCCTTTGTCTTCTAGGAGTCCGTACGAAAGAATGTTTTTCGCTAAATTTTCCACGTAGTAAACATTTTCTAGTCGGATAACATTTGGTTTGTCATTAAGGTAAGTGGTGATTCTCACCCACCCCTTTTTGGTGACATTCAACTTCATTCCGTCTGCTTGATAGCATGTCCCTTGAACATCTTCGACTTCTTGTAGGTACGAAAGGTTATTTCCCAAGTGCATGCTTGCTCCACTATCCAGAATCCACCTTGTATCATTGCTGTCTTTAATTTCGATGTTGCTTAAGGTAAAGTCCACTTCCTTCGAAACTTTGCTTCGACATTTGTCTTCGGTGTGCCCTATCTTCTTGCAATTCTTGCATTTTTTGACATTGGGTTTTTGCTCGACGTAGTTGATAGTTTCACTTTGACGACTTTTTCCTTGTTGTCCGTCATTTTCAATCGCTTGAGCAAATTGGCATAGCTCTTCTGCTTGACGAAGATAGTCTTGTCTTGAGTGGTTGTATCTGGATAGTAGAATTGTTTTCAGTTGACTAGATGCATAGTGAACTATGTTTTCAAGCACCAGTGGCTCACTTCCTCCAACAGCTTTTGTAATTGCCACAAGGTACAAGTAATGTTCATTCCATGTCCTTTTCGGATGTTTTCTTGCCGTGAATAGTTTCATCGACTGAGCCGGTGTTATGGTTGTATGGAATGCCGATAACATTCGATTCATAACGTGAACCAAACTTTGTGATTCGTTCCACCATGAATCGACTTGACGATTGTAATAACTTTCAGCCATACCGCTTAGGTAATGGCTGAGTAGGTCCACCTTGAAATCTTCGCCCAAGCGATATCCGCATGCAGATTCTGCAATGGCAACTTGACGTATAAATCTTGTGCCCCATTGTTTGAAACCGGCACCAAGACCCCTGTATACCTCTTTGCCGTCAAAGGTTTGAATCGATAACTTGCATTCGCGTGCTGACGGGGTTTTAATGATCGTTTGCAGATTCGGTTGCGGGTGTAAATTCGGTTGCATGTTTGGTTGCGGGTGCATGTTCGTTTGCGGGTGAATGTTTGGCTGTGGGTGCAAATTTGGTTGCTGATGCAAGTTCGGTTCCGGTTTTGGTTGATGCAGATTTTGATAGTTTAATCCTCCAAAACCGGCTGCATGATCTTGAACGTGATCCGCCAAATCTGGTTTCTTTTCAGGTGTACCATCTAAAGATACCATTCGCATCTTCGTTCCCAATCGCATGGAATTGTTGAAACCAAAACTATCCATGTCGGGTTGTCTCCGACTCGATTCGAGTCGGCCAAGTCTGTCAATTACGCCTTTTAGCATGTCTACCAGTCGGGCACCTTGATCTCCCATCGTGGTAGGCTTCTCTTCTTCATAATCTTCACCGAAGTTATCATCTTGGCCCTTTGGGCTCATAACCTGATGAAATTCGTTGTTCATAGTAGACAGTCGAACGTAGGCCAGTAGGTGAATTTAGCTTTAGGTTGATAGATGAAGAAATAATGCAAGGTTGTTTAAAGAATGCAATGTATATTGAGAAGTGTTTATCGCCAACCTATTCGATACCTTCTACTGCTCTTAATCCTATTCTTGTCTTGCATAACCAACCCGTCATCCCAGGAAACTCATGCGACTTCAACTTGGACTTTGTGTGTTTCTATTTCTAAAGTTCACAATGCAAAAAATAGAAATTTGGTTTTCAAAACCGAAACCTCCGTGTACCAGTTTTGTACCACTTTCGTTTTGTGTAAAGTACCAAAATACCTTAAACGTTATGTTTGTGCTGAACCCGAAATCATGACTCGGTACAGTTATCTTCTATCAGTCCGATTGGGTGCTTCCAAGTAAAAATCAGCCAATCAAAAATACCTACAACTTCTCGTTTTTGCCTTCAGCGATTCTCGCTGAAGGCAAACGTGTGAAAAAAAGGGCTTTGTAGGCAAACCGAAGGTATGCTCTGATTGGTCAGTTTGCCTACAAAGTACCTACCTCCGAACCGTGAGAACCACTATTATGCCGTCTCCATAATGCGTTTCTTAGAGAACACTAACATATCCTATCGAGTGCAAATTTAGTACGTGTCAACATTAACGTTGTGACTTCATTTCCTGCTGTACGCTTAAATGGTATGAGCAAACAAGTCACCATTTCTACGTCCTAATATAAATTATATCTACATGAGCGTCTTGACCTTGTCGTTTCTTACATCTTCTTGAAGAGGCGAAAGCCAAATGAAATCATTACATCTGGCAAGTCACTAGCTTCGGTAGAGCGCGTGATGCTGCTTCTCGATAAACTTGTTGCGCTTGAATTGTTTGGTGGGCTTTTCCTCGGTCGCGACGATGATAAAACACCTGAAGCTGGTGCTACGGCAATGGAAAATAAAGCTTCTAACAGTGAAGAATTAGATGGTAATTCACTGACAGGGCTCTTAAATAATAACTTGCATGGACCGCTTACTGATACACGATGGGGTCGCAATAGATCTTCGTTGCAATCTTGAGCTCGATATAGCATCTTCTACTGGTTAAATACGGCAGTGTCCCACCGAGTTCTTGGGTGTTATCACTTGCTGGCCTTCATGGTTAAGGTGAATGATATGCTCCACCTTTTTCATTTTTTCGCAACGCCTGTGCGCATTTTCAGTATTCAAACCTGTGAGTCTGGCTGGCTCATGCACTCTTCGTGTTGGAATTGGGTATTTGAAAGAGCTGACCAAATCAAACTCTCTGCCATCTGCATATCTAACTGTTCCTCAAGATACCGGGGGTACTATTGTTTTAGTCTACGAGCGGTTTGAACCCATCATTTTTTGGCCCATTAGGTTTGAACCCATCATTTTTTGGCCCATTAGGTTTGAACCCATCATTTTTCGGCCCCATTAAGTATCTCTCAGATTTACCAGATTTTTAAAGGAAATATTAATCATTTTTCACAGGAGCGAGACTATTCATAGCTGCAATTGCAACAGCAACGACAGGTATCCAAAATAGGTACACTGTAAAACCTGGTTTAGAAACCCACTGGGGTATCACGGTGATACTTCACCCAAAAGTGTGGTTTTATTCGAGGGGGTCTATTAGAGAAAAAAGTTATGTCCCCGGTTCGGACCATAGCTTGACGAATAATACAAATTTCTATAAATAATCGGGAAGCGTGAATGGAGCATCGTATTATCCTATCCTTCCACTATCAATAGCAATGAAGAATGGATATAACATACAGGCTTACACTGTAAAATTGCAGGTGAGGAAGCGTGCAATTAGGTTAGGAACAGATGTAATTTGTTCCTCGATAGTAACCAAGTGCTACCAGGTGTAACAGGCACGCTGTTACAGGCTTACACAGTAAAATTGCAGGTGAGTAAATGTGCAACGGGGTTAGGAACAAATGTAACTTCTTCCTCGAAAGTTTAACTAACGTAAAACATCAGATTTTTGCAGGAAATTGGGTACCTTAGCTAAATTAGGACAATTTTGCTCAATCAGCAGACAGATGGAATCCGCATGAACCAATGAAAAGCACGAATCATGGACTAGGCGGTGGTGTAAAGGGATATCCTTAGAAATGTCTCTGAAAAATATACAAGCTGACAAAAGTCGACGAAAAACCCACCACAAATATCGAAAAAACAGCAGTTTTTTGCGGAAAATCTTCATAGAAATGTCGCAAAAAAAATAAAAGCTAACACAAGTCGACCAAAAATATCAAAAACAGCAGTTTTCGCGGAAACTTTTTAGGGCAAAGTTCACCTCTGTTCTGGAACAGCTCGATTGAAAAATGGGGGCATCTAATTGATCATATTGTGGTTGCCATCTCGGTTGGCTAAACTGACCTCGAAGAGGTCGGCTGAGTCAACAGATCCTCGGTTATAAAATTATACAGGCACTTTTACCCAAAACTCACAGACATGGATGGCACATTTTTTGTTCACCCATTTCACATTTATTATGAAAGGTTCGGTGTGTCTTTTCAAACTTGGTTGGCCCTTCAGTTAGGAGCATCTAACCGAGGCGACTCAAACAGAGGTGAACTTTTCCCTTACTACGAAAAACTGCTGCTTTCGATTAATCAGCCCATCGTGGTACGCGAAGCAAAAATACAAACATATAATTTGCCAGCTGATGGTTCCTGCTGAAAACTGCTGTACTACGGAAAACCGCTGTCTTACATTATTATTAAACTTAGGAGCAGACTATTTAGTTGTTTAAATAGTCCTTTAGTTATATATGCCAATTTATAACCAAGACACGTGGCTGCAAGTTGATGCTTAAGAGTGATTATATTATGAGTGGCTTAGAGCTAATATCTATGATTAAACCTAAACCAATCATACAAACATGTGATCTAATAATACTCTTATTATTAGACCTCCTCTTGGATTCTGTATTTACATCCGAATTGGATTTCCTTGTGGATTATAATAACTTATAATCCAGTATTCACATTTCGGACAGTAAGTATGAAATTTAACGGTAATATTTCGATTTAAATATCACTTATGTAATGGTACCCTATAGCATCACCCCTCACTTAGGGTGGTTGGCCAATAATAAAATTTAATATTGGACAATCGATTAGTGGCACTACTTAATCAAAATCGTTTATAAACCAAAACTCAAGAACCAAAAGACATCATGGTCGAGGCACGAGGCGGCGCTCTAAGTGCGCTGCTGAAAACACGAAGGATGCCCCGCCTCAACATCCATTGCTGAGGTGTCCAACACAAGCAGCGACGCCACTAACGCAGCGTCAGTCGAAGAAAGACCGAGAGACCCGTTGTCTTTAGTCGCAGATGCTGCTGAAGCAGCATCTAACACGTTGGCACCTGCCGAATGGCGGGTGGCGAAGAAGAAGCCGACGATGTTCGGAGACAGCTCCGACTCCGAGGAGGAGGACGAGGAAGTCGCTGTCCTCCACAAGACGTCTAGTGAGAGAGCCCTCGCTAGAAATTCGTAGCTTAAAAGAGATGCCGGAATGGAGTCTAACGCTGTCGATTAAGACAGCGATGACTCCTACCATAGGTGGTTGGAAGAGCGGAAAGCTCCACCTCGTCCTCTACATTCGCCGGGTCGTGGAGATATTGACCCGACGCGAAGTGTAAGAGCAGGCGGTGCTCCGCCTGCCAGCATCGGGCAGAAGTGGCTTACGACACTTCTGTGTCGTCTTATCGTACGGAACCTCATGTTCCGTACAGAGTGGGGTTTTGGACCCCAACAGGGCTACTATGCCCGACAGTGGCGGTCATCGCTAACGCGACTACCAGTATACGTTGTTTGACATCAACGTATTGGGTGACTGTAAAGACATCCTTGAACGCAACTTCAATAGAAGTACAGACGATATTTTTTATCTACATCTTATTCTAGATTCGTTAGCATACACACCGAAAAGGGTAGCGGAAGAACAGGCACGATAAGGACATGGTGACCCAATGTTGGAATGCCTTTGTTGAAAATTACAACAAAGGACCCGACGATTATGTGAAAAGAGTTCATATAATGCGCGAGCGCTCTTTAAAGCACTCGGGTACTTGTAAAATGAAGTTCATCCATTATACCTGCATCCAAGAAGGGATATCTTGCGGTGTCCCTTCTCGTCTCAGCTGCCCTTGTTGGCCAAGGGGTGCTCCTCGTTTAACCGGGAAGGAGTTGCGGGTTACAGTGGTTAGTCAGTACCCTCCAAGATTAAGGGCCTAATTGATGCCCTTAATGCATCAACACCTAGTGTTGATGCTTGCTCGATCTTTGAGTTTGAGGGGAAACACCCTTCTTAAACTCCATCAGGAGGTCACGGGCGTCAGCCCTCGGAACCTCGATCGGCTCCCAAGAGTCAAACGCTTGGGAGTATCCCAACCAGTGTACCAAGTACTCGGTATGCTGCCCCTTCTTATAGGGAACTGAGCGCTTTGCAATCAAGCGATATAGAATATAGCGCTTATTCTCCTGATTATCAATCAGGGGCGGCGGGGCTTGGTAGTTCCTTCGCCGTCGTTGCTGCGAAGCATGGGTCACTGCTCCGCAAGATCGAGAAGGCTTGCTCTGGGTTGAGCGGCGATATGTCTCACTCTGTAAAGACATATCGTTCCCTTCGTGAAGAGATTCACGACATTTTAGGCGCTCACGTTGCCCTTCAGCAGAAGCACGATCTTCTGCTGGTCGATCTTGACCGAAAAAAGGTGGAGATTTAGAATCTTCCAGACATCCCACAATCGGTTGGAAACCGATTACAAGTCTCTTTTAGGAGACTTGAAAAAGCACGGCATTCGCCGCGGGGATGCTTCTCGTCTTAAGACAGAGACAAAAGATAAGGCTTGAGCCTCCCAACGTAAAACGTTGGGTGGAGCCGCATTACCGCGGGAATGTCCAACGTATAGGCATTCCCGCTTACACTTTGGGCTTTAAACGGTCCAATGAATTTAGGGAGCAGCTTCCGCGTAAGGAAGCTGCTATTTGCATGTGTAGGCATATTAGTTGTTGATAATAAAACTATTTCGCCTTTCCGAAAGGAATTCGTTTTTTTTTTTCGTTTCAGTCATTTTTGTTTCTTCTTGTCAAAAGCAGAAGAAAGTGCATCCTTCACAAAGCGTATTACAGGTTGACGCTGTTATACGAAATCATCTACTGCTTTATTAGCTGTAGGTAGACTGCCTTCTTAGTCTGCAGCCATTGCTGCGGACACGTATTCTATATATGCAGCTTCACTGCCAACTGGAGCTGCTTGAATTTCTATTGTGTCAACAGTAGAAGACTCGTTAGGTTCTTCGCAACTTGAGGTTGCAGCTTGCGCATCGACTAGCTTAAAATTGAGCGCCCCCCCCCACTTAGATTTGGCGTACCGCCAAGTAAAGCCGAGGTTCGTGGATGCCTTATGGCATGCACCGAGTTGTTGACCGCTAACATAATGAGTGGCAAGAAGTCACTTCAATGTTTGAAGGCATGCGCGTACGAGCGCAGCATGTCTCCGAGAACGCGGTTAACGCGTTCCTTTTGCCCATCCAATTCCGGATGATCCGCAGTTGACATCTTCAACTACGTTCCAAGTAAAGAAAGAGAATGTTTCTTGCCAGAAACGTACTGTAAATCGTGGATCTAAATCCGAGAGAATGTTATCCGCATTCTGTGCGAACGGAATAACGTTTCAACGAATATCCGCGCTGTTTGTGCAGCAGTGGCATCTGCTGACACTGCAGCAAGATGAACCATCTTGCTGAAACGGTCTACAACGACCACGATGCCATGTTTTCTGGTGGAAGACCGAAGATGAAGTCTATTGAAATGGACTTTCAATACTCTGTCGGAACCGGCAAGGATTGGAGGGGAGACTTTGCAGAGTACGCAGGGTTTACGCGCTGGCAAATCACGCTAGCGCGTACGTACGTCCGAATTCATTTTCACTTGTTTCTCCAGTAGAAATCGCGTGCGAGAGAAGCGCATGTCTTCTCTCGACCTTGATGCCCTGAGATCGGTGCATCATGATACTGAAACAGTATCCGTAGTTGGAGGTCATCGTCGTTAGGAACGACGATGCAACTAAAATCTTGTTGATCTGTGCTGTAAAGGCGATGATGGCTCTTCCAGCTCCAAGCACGAAGAAGTTCACCAAGAATTTGCACGATGATCACATCGAAAAAATCTGTATCATCGTCGCAACAGATGATGTTGCAGATATTTGTGAACAGATATCCACCGTGCAAACACAAGTCATTGGGGACGAGACCGCTCCCAATGAACAAACCAAACTTCAGCGGTTTGAAGCGCAGAGTTGGGAGTCGCTTAAAGCGAACCCCCCGTACAATGAAGTACTTAGGGAATACGCTGACGTATTCCCAGAAGAAGTACCATATGAGCTCTCTAAGGACAAAAGAATTCAACGTGAAATCGACCTTTTGCCATGAATGAAGTACTGTATCACGCGGCAATGGCCATAACCGCGTGACCAGGAAAGGCGATTGGCGAGTTTTTCGGAACTCGTCGTAAGGCGGGACATGTGCGGGAGTCTACCTCACCCCACTCCAGTCCCATTTGTGTTAAAAAATCCACTGGTGGATGGAGAATCGTACACGCTTTCAACAAGCTGGACGCAGTCACGGTACTGTTGCAAACGCCAATGCCGCGGAAGGATGTCATCATAGATGGTATGAGCGGGAGCATATCTTCAGTGGGATGGATTTTACCACATCATAATGCGTCAGAAGGATATCCCTCTTACGGCATTAAGCACTCCAAGAGGTATGCTTTGGGAGTGGCTCGTGATGCCACAGGGGCTTCGAATTGCCCCTGCAACATTCAATAGATGCGCGACGCATCTATTGCGCCCGGTGCGGGAATTTGCATCGATCTACTTCGACGATGTGTTCATTCAAAGCAAGGCTGAACACAATAAAAGCGATGCGAGATTTTAGATGTTTATCTACGTCGGGTGTTAGAGCTTATGCGTAAACATAAGCTCTATACCAACTTGAAGAAAAGCACCTTCGGTGCACCTAAGATACCCGTTCTTGGCTGTACCATGGGGTGCGCCCTGATCAAGAGGAGATCAGGGTGATTGTTGAATGACCAAGCCAAGCCATGTCAAGGAACTTCGAAAGTTTGTGGTAAAGTGACTCGTGAATTAATTAACGGGAAGGCGTGAAATATTTCCCCGAGGGCGCCTTCTGATTGGCGGAAAATGAAGATCAAGGGCGTTGATGCCGGATGGCAGTCGTCGAGCGTATCTACAAGCGGCAGGACGGTGCCAGGCCTGGAATCGGGCCAGATGGGTGTGGTCGAGATGTGGGTAGTTGGGCTAGCGGACCAGGCGAACCGGATGGCCTCAGACAGTGGACGACCGATGGGCGGAATGTTCGGAAGGTGTATGGGCGAAGGGTCCTGAAGGAGGTTGGGTTTCTTGGAGGACGGAGGAGGCGCCGGGGTCGGACGTGGAGCTGCCAAGGAAGTGCTAACGCCAGCCGTCAAGTGAGCTTAGATGGATGGCCATTCGAACGATCCGGCTGGGTTCATTGTACCGGCTGGGCTGGTACCAGCTGGGGTTGGTGTACCGGCTGGGTTGGTACCCAGCTGGAGTTGGTGTACCCACCGGGTTGGTACCAGCTGGGGTTGGTGTACCGGCCGGGTTGGTACTAGCTGTGGTTGGTGTACCGGCCGGACCGATACACAAAAGAGCATCCGATCGGAGTTAACGTAGCCACTTCAGGTAAGACACATAACCGTTCAGCCGGGCTTTTTGGGGTAGGTTACACAAAAGGGAGTATTGGACATAGGGATAAAAATCACTATACGTTTCGCTTTCTTAGACACAAGTCACTTTCATTGGTTCACAGCAGAGGGCTAACAAGGTCCCCTCTTGCTGCTATTGGTTTGCCCGGGGAAGGTTAAAGTAACCCACCGGAAGTCCCCTGACCGGGAGTCGCTGCGTTGTGTATACTCACCTCAAGTTGCCCGTG
>MIQA02003607.1:0-12193 GCA_001887855.2 Sclerospora graminicola | reverse complement strand
GATGTTTGCTCCTCCCGGATTGAAAACCTTTACATTTAGATTAAGGTAGACATGCTAGACCCAAGCTCTAGATGGCCTACGCAGCGCTGGATCGAATCTAATAGTGCTGTGCATTCACGTCGATGCCCACAGCTGAAGCAGAAGTTATTATAGTGTAGACGCAGCTCTTCAATCAGTACGATGTGATCGCACTACGAAAACGAAGTGCGTAGGTCCTTGTCAGAGCCATCAACTCGTTGGCGCTTTCTAGACACGACATTTACTTCACCTTGTCCATCCGTACTGCGTATACTATCGGCTTGTGTCACCCGATGAAGCCTTCCAAGATATCTGTTATCATCTTCAGTCCGTCCAGCTCAATTAGATTCATACCTAAGTCAACAAATAATTTTACTTGAGCCCGTTTTATCAGTGCTCCGAGAATTGCGGTCGCGCCTCCACTACGCAGCTTATTTCCCACCAGCGATAGAGACGTGAGTGCTAGATTGCTCTCAAGCGCAGTCAGCAGCCGAGCAGATACACCAGCTTGAGTCAGATGGACATTATCTGCTTTTAGTTGCGTGACGGAGGAGTTAGACAACAGAAAATCAGCCAGGACATCACCAAAACTAACGCCGAAATCATTGCGAGCAACATTCAAATGCGTGAGTGTCTTATGGTCGCCCAGCGCTAGCAGCAAACTGGTGACACCTTCGAGACCGATATTGCATCCAAGTGAGCCAGCACCGACGTCGATCCAACAACTGGAGAAGCTAGCATTGCTGTTATTGCGTGGATTCCTAATTCACGGATTTCTTTATTGTTTGATAGCTCAAGACGTTCTAGATTGAGCACGCCATCAATGCTTGCTCGGCAGATTGCTCCAACTGATTTGAAGGACAAGTTGTTGAAATTAAGACATAGGTGTCGTAAAGCCAGAGAATTTCGTATGTCCGCGAGCCCAACAAATGCATCATCTTCTAGCTTGTTTTTTTCTAAAACGAGTCGCTGCAGCGCTGGGAGACGAAGTGCAGCATTAACGAGCAACTTCTTGTCAAAAATTTTTTTGATGCAGTTATAAACTCTCCTGCAACAATTGTAGCATCTCCCCTACCATCGCTACCAACATGCGATATCCTTCAGGCTGAAATTTTTCACTGGGTAGGTTGATCTCGTGAGTGTTGCAGAGTAAAATGGAAAGTGAATTGAGAGCCACAAGTTTAAAGTGGACAAGAGCAGTCCCGAGTGGACTGCTTGATCTCCTACATATACGCAAGTCTGTCTCTGCTCTGTACTATATAAAAGAACTCACCACCAGTGTTCTAGAACGTCTAGAGCACTGAGCTGGTAGCATGCCCCGCGGTGAGTGTTCGCACACTCACACGCCGACGGCTTCTAGAACAATCGGCCGACCATCACTCTGAGTGTCAAGTTGCCGTGACTCGGAACACTTGGGACACGAGTACAGTGTACTCCACAGCAGAGGACGGTCTCCAACACTGATTAAGTCAAGATATATGACGGGAATCCTTGCAACGTCCATCGTCATACTTAGAGGAAGATGTTTCGTGACTCCTTTTTATGCTGGTTTGCGAAAAAGGCTCGAGAAGTTGATCTCGGTTATCAACTTAAAGAGTAAGATTGGAAGGGAAAACGCTTCTAGTCTGCCTACACTACGAAAAGAATCATTTTTTAAATAAGTTATTGAATTCTCACACGTAAAACAGTTTTTGGTTGTACTTGTCGGTTGTTTTTTGTGTTTACTTTGGGAAACATTAATAATAATAATAATAATAAAGGTAGTCTAATTAGTGTTAACTATTAGCTACTATAAACATATTGAGTCTAGTATGTAACTTCGGCTCAGCTAACATGGCACAGCTAGTGGAACTATCTCGACTGGCTCGACCAAGTCTGGTGCGGGGGTTTTGTTGATCCGGTGCTGGGGTGAGGTCGAATAAGCACTTGATACTGATCTTCAGTCGGATCCCTTCCTCGCGTGTTTCTGGAATTTTGGATTCGTAGTCTGCAACCGCTTCCAGTTGCGCTTGACATTGACTCCAAATAAATTCTTGGTGATCGCTGGCGGTCTTCACGGTACCTTGAAATATCACCTGATTACGTAATTGCCACATCCACGAAGTCGCAATGCCACATATCCCACTCCATAGTCTGTCGAACACTTCTTGATAGTCTTCACTGTACCAGCCATGTTTATTCATCATTGCCTGTTTGACCGGCTTACCAATTGGAGGCGCTTGCCTCATCACGATTGCTCCTTGGAATTGTTGTAGAGCTAATAGTGATTGATCGCTTCCACTCCAGTGACAGATTAACCGTTTCCAAAAATCCTGTGCCCTCTTGCATTCCCAAAATATGTGATACAGTCCAGTTCTCCTGCTACTGCATCTCCTGTCTAGTTCACATCCAGAGACGCCGACTCCGCGTTCATAGAATGTGTTAAGCTGCATGGTAGAGATACGGAATTGGACCCAGACTTGGTAATGCGTTAAAATATTCGTATGTTCCCATACCTTGTTTGGTTCTATGTCTTGTAATTGTTTCCACCAATCGTTCTCAGAACATTTCCGCTGCCATTTCTGAAGAAGGGGTTTCAACTGTGGGGCAACTCCATTAAAATAGAACCGTCGAAACGATTTACGAAACTTCGCCCATATCCGGTTGACTGGAGTCGTATCATCTGACGGCCACCCGATTAGATGTACCTCAGGGTGCGGATGGAAGGCTATCCTATTGTTCACTAATGTGTGTCCTCCGATCGGATCGTGTAGGGAACTGCTTAGAATTTTCCACAGAATCCCATCTGCTTGTTGTTTCGCTATCACACATGTTTCCTGCTTGTCATTGTAACCGGAAATAATTCCTGTTGAGGTTAGTTTCCAAGTTAGGGTCTTGAGCGACACTGGTCCATTACAAATCTGCAGGGGCGGGGCCTCTCCTAAATAGTGCCCAACCGAAACTCTGGGTGACGCAATTATCACCGCACAGAGCCACCGTCCCACTTTGGCCCGGGTGTGGGATCTCCCATGAACTCCTATTACCTGCCACACAAACGAAGATTTAGTTAGTCTCTGAATATGTAGATCCCGTATCGCAAGCTGGGGTATCCGATCATATTTCGTCGATGTCAATTCCATTGCGTGCCCGTCTCGAATCCATGGGTTCATAGCCCAACCGTAAGTTCCCCAAAAGGGAACAGAATGACTCGGCAACTCGCTGTGATACGGATGTGCGTCAATGTCCAATTGAATGATGAATCTCTCTCCGTGCGTGAGACCAATTCCTTTATTGTCGAGCGATGCCTCCATCCTACTGACGACCGGAGGTAATTCCCTTAATGTGTAGGTTTTGATGCTCATTTGCTCTGAGTATCGTGGACCCATCCATTCCATTACCTCACGTCGTAAGCTTCGTCCTGCCATAGCGTCTACCACGCTGCATGAGTTACACTCCTTATATCCTTTGACTGGAGATAAACGTTCCCCGGATAGAAGAGGCGTCCCAATGCCCGTTAGACTTAGCCAAGCCGACTGATAGTAGTCCTTCGCCGCTAGAAGCCATTGACACGCAAGTTTTAGTCTCTGGATTCTTAATGCAACAGGAATCGATATTAAACCAACTCCCCCTGCTGCATGTGGCGTAAATAGAAGTGCAGGTGACATCTTGTGCCGTCCTTTTTCGCTCGCTGTTGTCTTCCTCCACACAAAAGCCTTCTGAAGATTGACGACTTCTTGTAATATCTCCACCGGAGGATCAAACATCCTAGCAGTGAATAGCAACGAAGGGATAGCAATCACATTAAATAGTTGTACACGATCCATGAATGATGTCCCGCATTGTGTTGCTGTCGCAAGTCTTCGTTTGATAGAACTTAATCGTAGAGCCCAATTGATTGTTTGTAATTCTCCCCATCCAAATTGATACCCTAAATATCGAACAGTATTCCCTTCTGGTAAAACCGGTAAACCGTACCACTTTTTTGGTACATACTGGGAATTTAAAAAAACAAACTGACTTTTAGTTGGTTGAATTTTTAATCCAGAAAGATCTCCAAACCTGTTAACCACTTTCAATACTTCTGGTATCTGCTCCGCATGTTGTAGGAACACAGTGGAGTCATCCACGAACGCGGAAAATCGGTGGTAAACATTCAAGTCATTCTTCAGAGGTTGAACACCTATTAAATCAGGGTTAGCATTCAAAGCAAGTGCCAGTGGTTCAACCGCGAGGATAAATAACAGGGGGGCTAATGGGCACCCCTGTCTTATACCTGAAGTAACAGAAATCGGGTTTGCAAGCTGATTGTTCACAAGAAATTCTGCTGTTGTTCCGGCGTGCAACCGGTCCATCAGATCCACAAACTCCGCTGAAAAACCAAACAATGCTAATACTGCTAGCAGATAACTTCTTGCTACTGTGTCATATGCCTTACTGAAGTCGAGGAATAGCACCCCTGCGCTGTGCGCCGCTGACACCTTCGTTTTTTCTCGGTAAGCTTCAAAGGTTGCCTTCATTAGAATAACTGCTTTATCCATCTTTCTTCCAAGAACAAATCCCTGTTGCGTCTCTCCGATCAAATTCCCTAGAAACCGCTGAAGGCGCCGTGCCAAAATCTTGGCCAACAATTTATAACTGGTTGTTAATAGAGAGATGGGTCGGTAATCTAGTGCATTGTTAGAGTCACCCTTTTTTCGTAAAGGTATGACTATGGCTTTCAAGAATGACGTAGGTGGTTGTCCTCCATTCAGAATATCGTTAAACGTCTGCGTTAACGGCTCCACTAATATAGACGAGAAATCCTTGTAAAAATCATTTCCAATGCCATCCTGGCCAGCGGCTTTTCTCCTATCGATACTTTTGATCGCCCATTCTACGTCATCCGTAGTAATTTCTTCAAGTAACGCTAGATTTTCTGCTTCAGTCACTTTCCTGTCTGTGGGTATCGTCGTGAATCTTTGCACTTCTCTCCACATGTCTGGTTCTGCGACTTCGCTATGATTGTGGCTTAAAATTCCTGACCAGGTTGCTGCGAAGCGGTCTGGAATTGACAAAGTTGCTGCGAAAGGTGGTCCAGATATCGCAAGTATTTGCGATACTGTCTGGTCTCTTTCCCAGACAGATGCTCTCTTAAACAACCATCTCACATCCGATTTTGAACGGTGCAATCGCGCTCCTCTTCGTATTGACTTTTCTTGGTGCAGTGATTCCGCTATAGCTGAAACCATATTTTTTCGTGTGACCGCTGTTTCACTGATAGTCCGTTTCAGGTGATGCACTCTTTTCCGCCGCTTCCGAGCCAACTTGCGCCTCACCTTAAAAACAGCCTCTTTACACCAGTCAACTATTCTGTCCCAGTTTAAAGCTTTGTTCCTGCTCCATTGATGATCTTATAACTGTTCCATTATCATGGTCTTTGCTCTATCACCATGTGACCCTGGGAACGGGTACGAAAATTTGCGCGCCGGGGTAACGTTTCTAGACACGCTAGGGTCCTTGAGAATTAAACTGACTTGAATATGATCCGAAAATACTGGTGGAGGGTCAACCTCCACCCAGACTACCCAATTGATCCATTTTCCAGAGACATAAAATCTGTCCAACCGGCTGGCTTGTGGCCCCCTCCAATATGTGAAGTGCTGATGTGGTTCAATAGTCAATTCTTCCAAAGGGGACATCATTAAGTGTCGGGCATCCTCCAATTTCCATTCATTTACCACCCTCCGCAAAGCTTTGCTCTCCGGCCGCGTCGATCTGATACCCCCATGGCGGTCTAAAGCAGGCGAGTCGACACAATTAAAGTCTCCACCTATTAAACAATGCCGTGGGCAGCGGATGAAAATTTGTCGCATCGAATTGTAAAAGGTTTCACGTCCCTTCACATCTCCAGATGGCCCATATACATTCATAATTATACTTTCCTTCCATTTCAAAACTATTAAGCGTTGTGACCAATGCTCTTTCTTCCATGGTATTATATGCGGGGCAATCGTTGGTGTTAGCAGGATCGCTACCCCTCCCTGTTTTTTTGGGAAAATGCACCAGTAAGACAACGACTTATAGTGATCCATCTTTCCCCACTTCAGAGCCCAATGTTTCGCCATTGCTTCGCCATCCGAGAACGAATCCACATGGGTTTCTTGAAGAAAAATCATTTCAGCTGATTTAGTCGGGTATCCACGTCTCCATGCTGACATCCAGGTATTTATGTCTTTTTGGGCAAAACCTCTGACATTCTGACTGATAATCAAATTTGTGTCTACCGTCGAAAATCCACCTTGTTCTTTCGCATCAGCACCAAATTCCATGTCCTCGAGCATTCTATATTTCACATATGGTTCCAATTTGTCTAATGTGAAATACGTATGGTGACTAATATCCACTGTTTCGGTGCCCTTAATGACGGGCTGGACCCTCCTGGTCCAGATGTGGGTTTTCGGTATTTTTGGCCATTTGTAACAAAGTTGGGGCATGACAAAATTCGAACAATTCCCTCCATGCTGCTGGTGCCCCTTTCTCAATTAATTGAAGCCTTTCTGCATAGTCTTGCCTTTGGTTCATTACACGTAGATGTCTTCGCAGTAAGCACATTATCGTATCATTTGGATGATAGTCCTCTCCAACTAATGCTGCGATTTGTTCGGCGAAAACGTGTGAACAAATTAGCATCCCTGCCAGATGAATAACCTGTCGCGGCGCTAATAATTTCAATATCTCATTTCCTCCATATTGTATCTTTCGTAATCTGGTCCATTCCTGCGTGCTGTTAATTATTGCGGTACGTTGGGCGGAGCCAATCATAACGATAAACCTATGTTCCCATTCCGAAAACCATTGACCAGTAATGTCTGCCAGACCTTCCCTTTTGCCTGCTTCAATAACGTCGAGCCAGCATTGTTCCTTCCAATGTTTTGTTAATTCCACCAAGACACTTGGGTGTACGCTGTCCAGGATAAAATGAGAATCTGGTACATCTTTGATTAGGTGTAATAACCTGTTCGACTCATGATGGGCTGCTTTCACCCATAGGGTCTTGGTCGAACTAACTAGTGGAAACGGAATTCCGGTTTGCTCCTCCCAGTGTGGCAGTAATTCGTACCACGCTATTTTAAATTCATCTAGAGACATTCGTTCCGTTACCTCGGCTCCAGCACTTTTCTCAAAGTCGTCCACTAGTCCCCGATCTACTGTTTCTACCTCCATAGGTTCTGCCTTCGTTTCTTCGCCATCCCGGCGACATAACCGTTTTTGTGACTGGATTCGATCCTGTTTCGAGACTGCTGACTCTTGTGATCGAGGCGACCCATCCGATTCTTTATACTCTGACCCTGACGGTGAACCATCTGTGAGGAGCATGCTGTCCGATTCCGATTGGTTGTCTAACCACACTTTCCCATACCATTGGTTCAAAATAGGTGCCGAAATTTGGTATTTTTGCATAAAGTATTTCTGAATATTGGGATCCGCAATGTTGACTTTCATCAGCTCTTCTTGCTCCGGTAAAGATAGTTTACTCACCGTATCCGCTAAGAAATGTAATAATTCACACATGCGTGGATCTTTTGTCATTATTATATCTGTGATTTCACACTTCAAGCCGTGATGGATAGTAGGCCCTTCCAGCCGAGTAATTAAGTCTTCAAAATTTCCTTCCCATTGATCTGGATCCCAGGGCGACTGATTTCCACTAAAAAAAACTAGTTAAAGAATCGTCACTTCTTGTTGTTAACTAAAAAAACTAGTTAAAGAATCGTCACTTCTTGTTGTTAACTCCGTAGAACTTCCACAGTCAGCTTTATCTGATGCGAGACCGTTATTTTCAGACACTCTATCGTCGTCGTAGTCCTCCTCGTCACTACTTTCTTCCATAGTTACATCTTCTGGTTCCGGTTCCCGGTGTCCTAATAATATTGCCGAATAGTGTTGACCTCCATAACGTAATATTATCGGTAATTTCTCATTGTCTTCTGCTCTCTTATCTTGCAAAAATTTCTTCATTTTGTTGTAAAAATCGGCAATGGTCATGGGGTATTCTCCACTTGTTTGATAGCTCTTTCCTCTCATTGTTCTAGTTTCTGGTGTGTAGTAATTCACTCCAGGTGTCTTGAATCCCGGTGGATGGCTAATTACATATATATCCCGCTGAAGCACCGTGCTCAGGGTTAGTAATGTGTCATTGCTGCACCATGTATCCGTCGCTATATTAACATCCACTTGTGAACTGCTCGCTGCAAACTCCAGTAAATATTCCTGGAATAACCGTTTAGTCTCCTTCGGGGACATGACATCTGTTCCCCTTTGTAATTCCTTCAGGGTATCCTTCCTTACCCCTGGGGGAAACTTAATGTCAAAGTCCAGAAGCGCCCGTGCTAGACATCCTTGCTTGAGTTGCTTGGTCATGTCTTCCAATAAACTCTCCTTTTCTGATAGCAGATCTGAGCACGCAAGGCCTTGACATACTGCATAAATCTGGCAATTTCCAGTCGCTGGTGTAGGTATTGACTGAAAATTTAACCAGTGAATAACATCTTGTATCGTGTTCAGCTCCGGCATACCCACTCCAGTTTCGTCTCTCGGCTGCACTTTTACTACCTTTCCCAGCTCCTCATCTAGTTGCCCAATCATGGCCGCCAAACATGTCTTCCTTCACCTTGCCTTCGAGCATTAGTAGGGTGCTAGCCTTCTTTTGTAGAATCTCGACTTTTTTCTTGTGCCGTAATTTCTTGTTATTTTGCGTCACTTCCGATTTAGTTGAAGTTACTACCGGTGTGGCCGGTGTCTTCAGCTGAGTAGCTGTTTCCTTTGTTTTCGTCACGGCTGACGAAAGTTCTTTCTTGGCTAGACCCGTCTGGGCTTGAGAATTTTCCTTCGGGTTGGACGTTGCCAAGTCTGCTTTTAAACTGGATGTGGATGTGTACGTCATGCTCGTCTCTTGTTGTGTTGCTCGACTCGATTGTTTCGGACTAACCTCACGTCGTTTCTTCTTAGGTGTCACTGTGACCCATTCTGCTGGCTCGGATCTCGTTCGATTTGGGTGATCCGATGCATTGTCAGCTCCGCTGACTCTTGTCGATGCTGCCGTAGGCTTGTTGTCTGTGACGGGTGTTCTCTGGGAAGGTTTGTTTTCTTCAATGTCACTGTCATCCCGACTTTCTTCCTTTTCCTCTTGCTGAGCAGTTTTCTCACCTTGGCGAAGCCTTACTGCTTCCACTTGTTCTCGTAACTCCTCCATGCTACGAAAGGTAGTTGCTGGGGGGGTGAACTTTTTGAAATCATCTAGATCCACTTTTAAACAATGCGTCTTCAGAAGTTCTTCTAACGACGCGGAACATTTCCTCATCGGGTGACCTGCCTCTCCACATCTTAAACACTGTCTGCTGCCTCGCATCGCTGGGTGTTCCAAGACTATCATGGTTTGACCCCAGTAGATACGTTTAATTCCTCGTAGTGCCGAAGGGAAGGCATCCGATTCCACTATCAGTTCCCAAAGCGTTGAAGTGTCAGAGTATGGGCCCCCCTTATCTAAATCGTCCAGTTGGAAATCCACTCCCAAAATCTTTCGTAGATAACCAGATAATTTTAATAAATCCACTGCCCTGGTAATATTCTTGAGAACACAGGAGTAATAGCCAGTTTGCACATAACGTTCTCCATTACAATCCACTTGAGCTTCCCAGGCCGATCTCGGCGAGATCGGCTGCTCCTGATGTACGTTTCGCAGCGTATGGTCGAACCTGTGAAACGGAACTTTCATTCCCGCAAACTTTGCCGCCATATCGCGCGTGAAGAAGTGAAAAAATAACGCGTGCTTCACTCCATCATAACTTATACTTTTGACTTGAGCAACCATCCTCCATAGCATCACATCACCAGTCCCACGAGTTACTGCTGCTGTAGCCACACTTTCTTGGAGACACTTAGTACTTAAATAGGGTTCCTTGATTTGACTTTCTCCACTCAAGTCCATCACGAGACACCCTTCCACTTGAGCTCGAATTGTCTGAACCAGGCGTACTTGCTCGTCAATCTTCATAATCCGTTTAATAAATTGTGGCATCTGTTTGGCCACAATCGTTCCTTCCACAAGTCCTTGCACGATACGCCACTCGTCGTCAGTTCCAGCACGCACCGTCATCGGCGCAAATTTTCCGTAATCTTTCTCACATACTCCACGTAGTCGAGATATTTCATCAGGTTTAAACACGGTAGTTTTGAAAAGATATGTCTTCTCGGTTTGTTTGTCACCGGCCTTCGCCTCTGTTTGTCCTGTAACTTTCGTTACCCACCCCTTAAGAGGGGCTGGCATAAAGCCCTCCTTCTTGACCTTTTCCTGTCCTATGCTCTTCCAAAGAATCCCTTCAAAAGATATCGTTGAACGTTGGGCTTGTACTGCTGCACCAACAACTTGGTTTCGCCATTCCGTCCAGTCCTTACCTCCAGCCACCACCATGATTTCAAAGTAATCTAGTAAACGTTCAGCTTCGGCTGCCTTGAGCTTGGGGAACCGCTTCGCCGCCTCGGACAGGCGAGACACCGGTCCTCGTACTTTTACATAGATGGCTTCAAACAGATCACGGACCAGGTCTAACCATGCCTGCGCCCGTGGCCTTGTTGCCGACGCTTCCTTTAAGGCAGTGTGAAGCGCTTGAGCTAGGCCTTGTGGCACCTGCGCATCACTTGGTGCCACCCTTTGCATTAAGCCAGCAGCCGCAGCTGCTCCCTTACCTTGATTCTTTTTTCCAAATGTCAGGTTTTTGTTGCTAACCTGAGATTTGAAAACCGGTAATACCGGTTTTACCGCTATTACTTCCTCTTTATTGGGTTCCTTCGCCAGTGATTCCGCCGAGTTTGAAACCGGTATAACCGGGTTTTCAACCGCAACTGGTTCGTCCAATACAACTGCTTGCGCGTTTGTTACAGTGCCGCCTGAATCTGCTCCGGTCGCGATCGAGCCTTCTGCGCCTTCTCCGTCTGTCGCGTTCCCGGCTCCCTCCATCGGCCCTACTGCATCCGCAGGACCTGCTGTTCCTGCCTCTACTCCTCCAGTGTCGCCCTCGTCGACCACTATTGGCTTACCGGCGCTGCCGTCTCCAGGGTTATCCGGATCCGTGGATGGACCCGGATCATCCAGGGGTGCACGACCGGCATAGTCTTCACTCATTTTAGTCCTAAACCTATATCAAAAGCAATATAGGGCCTATGCAGCAAATTTAGAACTGCATCCTTGTATACACAATTGCGTTTAGTAAGGGTTAGATTTAACGCCGCTTACCTTATAGCACAAATAATGAGATAATCCACCTTAGTAACTCGTCGAAGCAGAATGTAGTCCTCAGTATGTTAGGGGGCTACCTTATAAGATGTATAATATTTTATGGCAGTTTAAACGGATTGATGTTTATACCAGTTTTAACATCTGAAGTGCCAACTTGACATGTGTGCCCCTTTCATATGCACGGTCGCTTCGTTGTGATTACGTAATGGTGGTACTGGTCGCTAGGGCTCAAACCCAAGCCCAACCCGCACCGCAAAACGCACCAAACCCGCGCGGTTTGGGTTGCGGGTTGACCTGAGCCCAACCCGCAGCCCACACACAACCCGCAGTAAGGTAAATTGGAAAATTAACTTTAACAACCCACAGTTGGGGGGGGGGCGGTCCGGCGCCCTCTTTGTCACTACAAGAAAAAAGAGTGATGTAGCACAGCTCGTACTGAAGCAAGGAAGGACAGCGTAACTGCGCGGGACATTATAAAAAGCAAAGAAGAAAGATTGCCTCTGGAATGGTGTTTACTACAGAGGTCGGTTGAATATGAGCGTGCATTGGCATTTGGGCGACTAACATTTGTAAATTATTCTATGCCGTAGCAAGCAGACGCAATCATCTTGCAGCATAAGGTATTTTACCAAGTGCTCGCTGCCTCAATTACTAAACCGCACATTGGACAATTAGCTCAATCTATGATTAGTATAGCCTTTATATTCTTCAGCCACCCGCACATTTTTATCACCTCTAACTTTGAGTAGCTTCCCACGCCGCCTCCACCTCGTGTAGACGGATGTAAGTAAACCCTCTCATAGTGGAGGAGATGATATCCTACCAGAAGAGAATCCATGCCTTCTGACGAAGTCCTTCCTTGGCCAGCAATGTGCAACACGCTAACCCAAACAGCCCGCAACCCAGCCCGCAACCCGCGGG
>MIQA02003605.1:0-20294 GCA_001887855.2 Sclerospora graminicola | reverse complement strand
CGGTATTAAGTATTGGGAAGTGGTGACATTTTCGCCTTCTGTGGAAGAGTGTGGAGTTCTATCTACCTGACATACACATTTGGATTCGCCCTTCATTGTTATTGGTTTAGCTGGCCGATTGATTATTCTCGGTCCAGCCGGCACTATACAAACTTCAAGTGTCTTATTGGTTTAGCTGGACGATCGACTATTCTCGGCCCAGCCGGCACTATACAAAGTTCAAGTGTATTGCCAGACGAGCTCCCCGGTGACGATTTCCGCCCAGGAGCCACCCCTAGTCCTAACCCTCATCTCCCTATTGGACGGATTTACACTTTTGGCCCTAGGGTCCACCAGGAGAGCTAACGACCCAGTACTGACGGGTACACAAGGTGAGCTTTCAACATGCAACATCCGAGCAGTCACGATCAAGCGGATGGAAGTGACCGATCTAGCCGGCCGGTTACCGGATCGGATCATGACTCGGATGGACGGAGTAACCCCTCCGATTCAGTCGTCTGGGACCCCCGTGGGTGTTCGCGTCTCAGGAAGATTTTCTGAGAGCGACTACATCACAATGCCAACGAGTGTATGACGCCGCGTCCGGCTCCACGCAGTCAGCGGACTGGACAGTCCGCTGGTAAGCGACATCAACAGGGGCATCCCTCTGTTGATGCAAAAAACGTCAACAACCAGAAGGGGCGGGGTGACCTACTGGAAGGGTTATCACGCATGCCGACATCGGACATGTGAGGATAATAACCAGGACTATGTCCTGTCAACATGTGCAGGGTGAATAGAAACCTCTCATCACCCTGGAGGTTAAACCGCATGTAAACGATGTCCCAATGCCCGCTTTGTTCGTTACAGGAGCGTCAAATAATTTCGTTAGAATTGAGAATCTAACGTCGTTGGATTTCGAGGAAGCTAACACTCCACGAAGTATGTTGTTAGTCCGATTAGCAACAGGTGCAACCGTGACTATTCCTAAGCGTGTGGGTTCGCACACGCTTGGAGCAAACTGGTGTTCGAGGACGAATTTATCGTCCTCGATTTAGGCGACACGTTTGATGCGATCTTGGGCATCCCTTGGATGCCCTAGATCAAACCTATATTAAACCAACGATCGACTGCGGCGGAACGACAGGGATTGATCACCCTGTGAGTAATTCTGCTGTATCTAATGATACAACCGCAGCGTCAGATAGTCTGGTGGATAGCGGTGGCACCACCAGGTCTGATCTGACAATATCATCAGAAAGAGTATACGCTGAAAGAGGCCAATGGGACTTACACACGCAACAGATGGGCCGTTGCGTGTTGAAGATGTGTGCGACATGGGCGATAAAGAACCCGTGTTGAATTACTCTCGACCGATGACAATCGTCATGAAGAAGATTTAACCACGGTAGGAAGTAACAACCGTAAAAACGAAGATGGCAACATGGGTGAAAACGACTCCCGTGTTGGAGCACTCACGGCTGAGAGCAGCCGTGAGGAATATAATACATGGTCGGCAGTGACCGCCATGACGAAGAGGCCTTGCGCACGGGTGACACCGATCACAGTGTAGCCGAACAGGCAACAGGTCAGACGAGTGCGTCTGATCATGATGATGATTCCGTCGAGACGATAAACGTCTTGATGCAGACAGAATATAGATTAGCACACAGTCTCTCACGCTTGACAACCCTCCGAAATTAAGTTCGGAGGTGATGGCTCTCCAGCTCTAAGCTGGAAAATTTAACAAATTATTTTAACGATGATCAAATCGAACTGATCTATATCTCATCGTCGAAACAGACGAGGTGTGGATATTTGTTCACAAATATCCACAGGCAAACGCACGACATTGGGAACGAGTGCGTTCCCAATGAACAAACTGAAGTTCAGCGCTTTCAAGCGCAGGGCTGGGAGTCGCTCAAAGCGAACTCCCCATACTATGATGTGCTTTGGGATACGCTGACGTATTCCCAGAAGAAGTCCCATGCGAGCTCCCTAAGGATAAAGGGACTCAACATGGAATTAACCTCGTGCCTTGGCACAAAGTTATGGCCATTGCTGCGTGATCAGGTAAAAGCAATCGATGAGTTCTTTGAATCTTGTCGTAAGGAGGGGCATGTGCGGGAGTCTACCTCGCCGCACTCCAGTCCCACCTTCAACGTAAGCAAGTCCACGAGAGGATGGTGAATCGTTGGCGCTTTTAATAAGCTGAACGCAGCCTCGGTATCGGCGTTTGCGCCGATACCGCGGAAGATGCCATCATTGATGACATGAGCGGGAGTACTGTCTTCAGTGCTATCGGTTTTATCAAATTCTAATGCGTGAGAAGGATATCCCACTTACGGCAGTACTCAGAGGCTATGAAATGCCCCTGCAATGTTCAATAGATGCGTTGCGCATTTATTGCGCCCAGTGCACCGAGCGTTTTCGACAATGTGTTCATCCACAGCAAGATTGAACACGGTAAAATCGATGTAGTATGTTCACAAGAACATCTACGTTGAGCGTATGAGGTTATATGTGAAAACATAAGCTCTATGCCAACTTGAAGTTCACCTTCGGTGCGTCTGAGATACCCGTTCTTTGCTGCTTCGTAGGCATGAGCGGGGTACGCCCTGATCCAGAGAAGATCCGGATGATTGTGGAATGGCCTACGCCAAACAATGTCAAGGAACTTCAAGCGATCCTTGGACTGGCAATATATTTGAACAAGTACCCGTAACTCACCTCACCGGTGACCTAATGGTACGACTTCATCGCTCCATACTCATAAATATGTCTTTCGTAATTATCACGTCGATCCAGTCCTCTTCCTTCATCTATTCTAAACATTCAAGAGTAACTTGTAAGTACAACCCTGAACGCTTGTGCTCATCGTTTGTCGTTCCAAATACATCACCGCTTTCACTTGTGCTATGACACTGCTCCAAATGTAATGCCTATGCTTCGCTGCTTCCCATACCCCATTATCATGTGTCTACACTACGAAATACATATTTATGAGTATGGAGCGATGGACTTAAATCAGGTCGTACCATTAGGTCACAGGTAAGGTAAAAGTTTATGAAACTGGGACAAAAAACATCACAACACACGGTCCAGACGCATACGTTATGAGAACAAAAGGTCGAGAAAAGTTGGTCAAGGCTAGCACATGTGTTGATAGGAAGGCAGATTCAGCTTTATGAAAGATGCTTCTTGTTCGGTTTCCCATACCCAAGGCGTATCCTTTTTGATAAAATGGCTTAACGGCAGGACTATCGGCAAACTGATGGATAATAGCCAGCGAGGCCAAGAATACGTTGCAACGCTTTGACCAAGGTAGGTGTTGGCAACTTCGCGATTGCTTCTGCCTTTGTTTTATCAACGGCTAACCCTTTGCTGGAAACAGTATGCCCCAATAGGGTGACCTCTTTACGTACAAAATCGCACTTTCCTTTGTGCGAGTAGAGTTTTTCCGTGTGTAAGACAGCAAAAAAGATAGCCAGATGTTCCAGGTGCTCGTGATAAGAAACA
Organism: Sclerospora graminicola; assembly: GCA_001887855.2. NCBI lineage: Eukaryota > Oomycota > Peronosporomycetes > Peronosporales > Peronosporaceae > Sclerospora > Sclerospora graminicola. Next base: position 16,796 of record MIQA02003605.1, on the reverse strand, counting down.
GAAATGACGCATATGTCATTTAAATAGACAACACGAATGGGAACTTACACGCATAAGCGTGACCAAATGCCAGGCATCCTAGCAAGGCTTGTAGAAGTAACGCACCACTGATATGTTTGTACGAAAGGGGTGTACTTCTTGCTGGTCCGGTGAATAGGCGTATGATACTCTTGAGCTAAGTAAATCAGTACACTTTGCATAAAGGTTCTTGTTCAACTTGTGAAATTCGCAATTGTCGACGATTACTCGGTTGAGCTTCCGGTTGCATGTTTATCTCAAACTCCACTAAACGATGTGGAGTAGCGAATCTGGTAGTTGTTCCTGAAGAACATCTTTAATGAATCGAGCAACGACTTTAATTGTGTCTCGCAAGGCACTTCCAATTCAGAAACCTGAACATCTTAATACCACAAATTTCTTCATATGGTGCTGTTTTCACTCTCTCCGAGAAACTCGACAGAGGAAATAATGACCGCGTCGAGTAAGTATTTCATCATTGTTGAATGAAACTTGGTGCGTACGTCAATTGATGATCGGCTCATGTGCAGTAAACCAAGGCTTGCCAGAGCTATGTTATGGCAATTATTCGTTAGCTACTCAATGACAGGAATGTCAGAAAAGTGATAACCATCAATGTGTACATTTGCAACCTTAATTCTCCTTTTTCTTGATGGTGTCAGTGTCGTCAAAACGAGTACCTTGGATAGTCACTTCATAAATGCTACGTTGTATCAACTTTGGCTTGACCGTGTTATATCTCCATATCAACATTGTTGTTCCAATCTACCAAAGTGCGCGTACTGCAAGAATTAGGGTATATAGCTCGGCATTGCTACAAGCGAAGAAACAGGCAAAATAATAACGACAACGATAACAATTATACTCGTGCAATTACTAACTTTTTCGAGAATGGATCTGAAGATGAATTTGTTCAAGAGGAAGCAGTCGTCACCACCTCACATAAGGTTATCACAACGCTTACTGAAGCCGATTTAGCACCCATTACTGGTAAAGACCTAATCGTTGAGCAAAATTTCGCTGAAGAAGCAGTCCAATGCGACGATTCCCAGCCGCACGGACTTTTTCACGGCAGGGTTTGGCCAAACACGAGTCGCACGCGTCTTATAACTGGTGTAAAGCAATTGTGCTGCACGAAGAAGCAAACGAGCCCGACACAAGCAGCGACGAAACGGAAGGACACGCGGCAAATAGTAACATCGAAGAAAGCAACCGCGCGTCAACAACTGAAGAAAGACGCAGTGCAAGAGAAAACACAAACTCGGGGCAAGCGAGAGGGCGCGACGGCAGAAACAAAACGAAGGCAAGCACAGAGAAAGGCGAACGGACGGCGCGAGGGAAATGTAAGCACAGCAAGTGAAAAAACAACAGGACGAAACGCCACAAGCATGAAAGAAATCAGAAAGAAAAACCCAAAAGCCTGAAGCGAGGAAGCGAAGAAAACTACTAACGAAAGCGGGAGACGAAGCAGGCAGTGAAGACGGCGAGGGACAAAAGCGGCCTCACTTGTAAAAAATTGTTGGGAAATTAAATGTTCCTATCCCTGAGTTTTGTTGGTGTAAACCACACATAATGGTATCGCCTATCTTACTTGCACAAACATGTTCTACTTAATTTCAGTAAAGTGTATGTACAATATAAAATAAACAAAATGAATGGTTTTAAAGTCAAAGATAAATGACTTGTCGCGGTCCAGTCTAAATGACTGTTCCTGACAGATGTTTGTAGAAACGCTTGAGGGTAGATGGGCGTAGACTTCATTACGATAATGTGCTGAAAGAAATTAAACCAACCTCATATTGAAAGCATATTTGCACTGGTTAGCAATGCGTTGGCGACTGACCGATGGTGTGTGCTGAAGGTGTCTGAGTGTCAGAATTACCATATATAGAATAAGTAAAAGTAAAATCAATCTCGTTTAATAAAATAAGGGAGCAGATAATGAGCCTTCAGTTTCCGCTAATGGGCCTTCACCTCCCGTATATTATACAAATCATTGGATTTGGAGGCTTCTGATTAGTTGATGACACTTCCATCTTTGCCCACCCGTTGGTGTATTTGTTTGTTATAACATAGCACCCCAGCTGCTGCATGTTTGCTAACCGCCTGACAAGCTTGCTCCAGCATGAAATAGACACCTTAAAAGAAAACTCGCTATGTGGCTTGTGGGAGGTTAATTTCATGGTGATGGCATCCAAACAAAAGCAACCTGTATATTATCAATGATCATCTACATCTACATCCACAATTCAATATCAAGAGCTGCAACCTCAGGATCAAACAACTCAAAATTATCAATTTATGGTGCTGCTTGTGCTTGTGCTTGCGCTGCTTGACGGCAGGTCCTTGCGTTGTGGCCTGTTGACCGCAGTTCCCACATCGTCGACGTCGTGGAGGATTCATGGCATCTTCTACATCCTCAAAATATGATAGATTGCGCCGAGTGGAGCCTGTTGGTCGCCCGCGTGTCGTTGCCAGCACAGGAGCATGATAGCAGCATCTGGAGCTGCAAGAGAACGAGTCCTTTGCTGATGCCTGTCAGCATGCTACAGCATACTGCTCACGAAGGCCAGCATCAATCCGAAGCATCATATCTGACAGGCTCAATTTCAGCCCTTGGTGGTGGAGGTTGGAACAGCCACCAATGCTGGTCGAAAGCATTTACTGTCAACGGCTGTCGTAGTTCATTGAACGCATGCCGACAATGGAAGTCCATCTTTGTTGCCGACAAGGTCCTGGATCAAGCCTGTTCTAGTATTGGCGATGGTCCGCCAATACACCTGCAACAGAAATTTTGCCCATTATGTAATGGGGTACCATTACATAAGTGATATTTGAGTAGAAATATCACAGCTCAATTTCAGACGTAATACCTGAAATGTGAATATTGGATTATAAGTTGTCATAATCCACCTTTGAGAACAGATTCTGATATTATCGAATCTAACAAGTCATCTAATGATAAAAATATCATTGATCAGTTTTATACTACATGTTACTATGATTAGTCTAGGTCTAATTATACTAGTTAGCTCTTAACCATTCATAAATATATTCACTCTTAAACTTACCTTCTAGCACTCACGTCTTAAGTGTATCTATATTGATATATATATACTTAATCGATAATTAGTTAATACATTAATTACTTATCTACCTAGGTTTATTTAAGGTAAACTAAGGAGGACCAAATTACATTTGGTCCTACACAATTTGCACGCTTCCTCATTGCAAACTTACAGTGTAAGCCGCGTAACAGCAGCCCTGTTACACCTGGTAGCACTTTGTGGTCCGTCCAAACGACCACTTTTGACACGTTCCGCTAGTTAACTAGCAGAACGAAGGTTTAAGAGCCGCTAGCTGTCATGACAACAGCCAGTAAACGTGAGCGTGAGAGCCAGCTCGCGCACGACCTAGTTATGGAAAACTAAACTTTCCTAACTGGCCACCGAATGCTCTGGTCACATTGACCGAGATGATTCGGACCATAGGGCCCGAAATCATCACTCTCCTCCGTGGCAAGACCTCGGAGGATGCCTTAGAAACGGTTACCCGTTTCAAGAAACTGTATGTCGACCCTCAGGTGCGTCATGCTCTGTTGCGCTCCCAAACGGCGGCAGCAACAGCAGCGCCCGCATCTAGTGCGAGCGTTGAAGTAGTAAAGGCGCGGATCCCGCCCTTTACTGGCGAAGGGGGCGAACCTCTTCGTAGGTGGTTCGCAGAGGTAGAGGATGCCCTCACTGCGCAAAAGATTGTGGACCCGCGTTCACAAGCTTATTTCGCCACCACATGCCTAGGCGGTCGCGCCAGGGCATGGGCGATGAGCCGCAGATCCACTGATGGAACTGCGTTCCTGACGTATCAGGATCTAAAAGCTGAGCTAAAGCACAACTTTGAAGCTCCAGAAATGGAGCTTAGCTGCCGTGAAGAGTTCATGGAACTCAGGCAGGGCAAGCTGAGCCTACATGCGTACGCTCAGAAAATACAATATTTATTGTCAAATATTGTATATGAACCGGTGCCTCCTGCCATGCAGGTCACCGCCTTCATGAAGGGACTGAATGACGGTCCCATCAAGCAGAGTCTTTACCGGGTTCCCCCAAAGACTCTGAGCGATGCTATAGACCAAAGCATCCGGGAGGAGTTCAGCATGCGTCGCTCAGCAGCGCATGCTGGGGTTAGTCGGAAAGCGCAAGCACCTTTCGACTTTAACATGCCGCTAACGCAGCATGTTAATAATAATAACAACCAAAACTTCCAATCGAGACGAAGTTCACACTTCGTCCCGAGACACCCTAATCCGCGTCATAATGCGGGCGGAGGAGGTCCAGAACCTATGGACCTATCAGTTGCGGTCGCCTCAACTCCGAGGCAACCGAAGAACAAAAAGTTCCTTCGCTGCAATCGATGCGCGATAATGGGCCATTACGCCCATGAATGTATGGCGCCGCGTCCGGCACCACGCAGTCAGCGGACTGGACAGTCTGCTGGCAAGCGACATCAACAGGGGCAACCCTCTGTTGATGCAAAAAACGTGAACAACCAGTAGGGGCGGGGTGTCCAGTAGGACGGGTTATCTCACATGCCGACATCGGGCATGTGAGGATAATAGCCCCAGACGGGACTATGTCCTGTCAACGTGTGCAGGGTGAAGAGAAACCTCTCATTACCCTTGAAGTTAGGCCACATGGAAACGATGTCCCCATGCGTGCTCTGTTTGACACAGGAGCGTCAAACAATTTCGTTAGAACTGAGGTACTAACGTCGTTGAACTTCGAGGAGATTGAATCTCCAAGAAGCATGCTGTCAGTCCGGTTAGCAACAGGTGCAACCGTGACTATACCGAAGCGTGTAATTCGAACACGCCTCGAGTTAGACGAACTGTCGTTCGAGGATGAATACATCGTCCTCGATCTTGACGACAAGTTCGATGTCATCTTGGGCATCCCTTGGATGTCCAAGCATCAACCAACGATCGACTGGGTTAACCTGTCGATCGACTGCGGCGGTCTCACAGGATCTGATCACCCTGTGAGTAATCCGGCTGTATCTATCATGATACAACCGCAGTGTCAGACAGTCTGGTGGATAGCGATGGCACCACCAGACCTGATCCGACTAGGTCAGCGGATAGTACACCCGCTGATCAGAGTCCAGAGGGACGCGAACGCGCGACGAACGAGTCGTTGCGTGTCACTAATGTGTGCAACACGGGCGCAAAGCACTCCCGTGTTGAAGTTACTACTACAACCGATGACGGTCGTGGTATAGAGAATGCGCACGCGGTGGGAAACACCCACCGTGAAAAGAATGAAACCGTCACGGAAGCAAATGACTTCCGTGTCGAAAATAAAGAACTCACGACTAAGAACAGTCGAGAGTGCATGAACACCATGGTAGACCGTGGTCACCATGAAGAGAAGGCCTTGTGAACGAGTGATGATCACCGTGCCACAGATCGGACAAGTGCGTCTGATCTCGCAGCTGTGTCCGTCGAGACGATCAACGTCCTGACGCAGACAGAGACCGGATTAGCTACCCAGTCTCTCACACTTGACAACCCTCCGAACCTAAGTTCAGAGATGATGGCCCTTCCAGCCTTGAGCTGGAAGAAGTTCGTAAAGAACTTGCGAAATGATCAGATCGAACAGATCTGCGTCATTGTCGCATCTGATGAGGTTGTGGATATTCGCGAGCGAATATCCACTTTGCAATTAGAAGACATCGGGAACGAACTCGTTCCCAATGGCAAGAACGCTGAGAACGAACTCGTTCCCAGTGATCAAACCAAAGTTCAGCGCTTTGAAGCGCAGAGCTGGGAGTCGCTTAAGGCGACTTCTCCGTACTACGAAGTACTTTGGGAATACGCTGACGTATTCCCAGAAGAAGTACCTTGTGAGCTCCCCAAGGATAAGGGAACGAGGCACGAAATTGATCTCGTGCCTGGCACGAAGTACTGTGTCACGCGGCAATGGCCATTGCCGCGCGACCAAGTTAAGGCCATCGACGAGTTCTTTGAAACTCGTCGCAAGGCGGGACATGTGCGGGAGTCTACCTCACCGCACTCTAGCCCCACCTTCTGCGTTAAGAAATCCACTGGTGGGTGGAGAATCGTTCATGCTTTCAATAAGCTGAACGCAGCAACAGTACCGGCGCAGACGCCGATACCGAGAAAGGATGTCATCATAGATGGCATGAGCGGGAGCACCGTTTTCAGTGCTCTCGACCTGAGGGATGGTTTCTACCAAATCCTTATGCGTGAGAAGGATATCCCTCTCACGGCTGTAAGCACCCCAAGCGGTATGCTTTGGGAGTGGCTTGTGATGCCACAGGGGCTTCGAAATGCCCCTGCCACCTTCAACAGATGCGTTACACATCTATTGCGCCCGGTGCGAGAATTCGCGCCGAGCTACTTTGATGATGTGTTCATCCATAGCAAGGCTGAACATGGCAAAACTGATGTAGACATTCATAAAGAACATCTACGTCAGGTGTTAGAGCTTATGCGCAAGCACAAGCTCTATGCAAATTTAAAGAAGTGCACCTTTGGTGCACCTGAGATACCCGTTCTTGGCTGCTTTGTAGGCAAGAATGGAGTACGCCCCGATCCAGAAAAGATCAGGGTGATCGTTGAATGGCCTCCGCCAAATAACGTTAAGGAACTTCGAAAGTTCCTCGGACTGGCGACATATTTGCACAAATATTCGTGCAATTATGCCGGTCTGATCCGACCTCTTTCCCAATTATTAAAGAAAGATGTCGAATGGCGCTGGAATACCCAGTGCCAAGATGCGTTTGATGCAGTCAAGCGTAGCTTGACTGAGGCTCCCGTCTTGGCAATCGCCGATAACGAGCGACCGTTCCACGTCGTTTGCGACGCGAGCGATTTCGCCATCGGCTGCGCCCTGATGCAGCGTGATCACGATGATCGTGATCGCGTGATTTATTATCAATCGCGTCAGCTGCGCCCAGCCGAGCGCAACTATCCGGTGCATGACAAGGAACTCCTTGCCATGAAGTATGCACTGGCAAAGTTTCGGATCTATCTCTTAGGAGATAGACCGTTTGTGGTTTACACGGACCATGCGTCGTTACGCACGGCCGTGAATTCACCACACATCTCCCAAAGAATGGCACGTTGGCTGTCATTCTTTGCGGAATACAACTTCACGGTTGAGTATAAACCGGGAAAGCTGAACGTGGTAGCGGATGCACTATCACGACGCCCCGATTACGAGACGAAACCGTCCGTAATCGAGGCAACCAGTGCAAACGCAATACGTTGCACTGCTCTGTCGTCGCCACTTGTGCGACAAGTACGTCAAGCGTACGAAACAGACGAGGAAACTCGCCTACTGATTGATTACCTAAGTGATCAATCTGATCGGAAGCGCGAGGAATTTCCAGAGTTCCTTCGCGCATGCGTGCATCGTTATCAATTGCACGATGGTCTGTTGCTTTCTAGCACAGACCAAGATGATGTTAGTCGCATTGTCGTTCCGAACGACGATGACCTCAAACATCAAATTTTGTTTGAGTACCATGATGCAACGATTTCGGCTCATCTAGGTCGAGAGAAGACGTATGCTTCTCTCGCACGCGATTTCTACTGGCGTAACCAGTATAAATGGGTACGTAAGTACGTCCGCGCTTGCGAGATATGCCAACGCGTCAAGCCTGCACAATCCGCGCAGGCTCCCCTCCAATCTCTGCCGGTTCCGACAGAGTGTTGGAAGTCCATTTCCATGGATTTTATCTTTGGTCTTCCGGCTGATCACAGTCGGAAAACAGGCATTGTGGTCTTTGTAGACCGCTTCAGTAAGATGGTTCATCTTGCTGCAGTGTCAGCGAATGTCACCGCCGCGCAAACGGCGCGGATATTCGTTGACACGGTATTCCGCTTACACGGAATGCCGGAAAACATAGTCTCGGATCGTGATCCAAGATTCACAGGACGTTTCTGGCAAGAAACGTTCTCGTTATTGGGCACGCAGTTGAAGATGTCAACCGCGGACCATCCGGAAACGGATGGGCAGACTGAGCGCGTTAACCGCGTTCTCGGAGACATGCTGTGTTCTTACGCGCATTCCTTCGAACAGTGGAGCGATTATTTGCCACTCACTGAGTTTGCAATAAACAACTCGGTGCATTCTTCTACTAAGCATACACCGTTCTACGTGAATGCCTTACGGCATCCACGAACCCCGGCTTTACTTGGTGGTACGCCAAATTTAAGTGGGGGAGGGACCCGCTCAAATTTCGAGCGAGTCGATGCACAAGCTGCAGTTGCAACTTGCGAAGAAACTGATGAGTCTTCTACTGTTACCACAGAAGAAACTCAAGCAGTTTCGGAAACCGAAGCCGCTTATGCGGAATATGTGTCGGCAGCAATGGCTGCAGACAATGAAAACAACCCATCTACTGCCAATAAAGCAGTAGATGAATTCGTATTACAGCGCCAAGCTGTAATACGCTATGTAAAAGACGCGCTTGCTTCCGCTTTTGACAAGCAGAAGCAGAATGCAGACAAAAACGGAAGGAAAAACACAAATTCCTTTCAAAAAGGTGAATTAGTTATGTTATCTACAACTAATCTGCCTACACATGCAATTAGCAACTTCCCTACACGGAAGTTGCTCCCTAAGTTCATTGGGCCCTTAAGGTCCAAGGTGTTAAGGTGAATGCCTACACGTTAGACATTCCCGCGGCCATGCGCCTCCATCCAACGTTTTACGTTGGGAGGCTCAAACCGTACCGATCGTTTACGTCTTCGGACGAGACGCATCGCCACGGCCCGTGCTTCTTTAAGTCTCCCAAAAGAGACTTGTAATCGGTCTCCAACCGATGGTGGGAAGCCTGGAGAGTTTCCATCTCCGACTTTAAACGATCAACCTCGATCATCAGAAGATCATTCTTCTTCTGCATCATGACATGCGCGTCTAGAACCTCGCGGATCTCGTCCCGATGATAACGATACGTTTTCATCGAGTGGCACATGTCCTCGCTCAAAGCGTTACAGTGCTTCTCAAGCTTGCGGAGCTGATAACCATGCTCCGCAACAACAACGCCGAGGGAATTATCAGCCCCCGCCGCCCCTGATTGACAGTCAGGGGAACAAGCGCTACATTCTCGAGCGCTTGCTTTCGAAGCGCTCGGTTCCCTATAAGAAGGGGCAGCGTACCGAGTACTTGGTGCGTTGGTTGGGATATTCCCAAGAGTTTGACTCTTGGGAACCGATTGAGGTGCTGAGGGCGGATGCCCCTGACCTCCTGCGTGAGTTTGAGAAGGATACTTCTCCTCGAACTCAAAAGAAGCATCAACACTAGGTGTTGATGTGGGCGGCACGCCAACACTAGGTGTCGGCGGCTGCAAAGCTTCGGTATTAGATACCGATGCTTTAAGAGCATCGATAAGACTCTTAACATTAGCGGGTACTGAGAAACCTCGGTACCCTCTTAGCTCCTTTTCGGTTAGACGAGGAGCTCCCGCGGGACAACACGGACACTTCATGTTCGAAGGAACCCCGCAAGAGAATCCCTCTTTGATGCAAGTGAAATGGATAAACTCCATTTTACCTGTGCGTGAGTACTTTAAGAAGCGCTCGCGGTTTGCGTGAACCTTCTTCACATACTCGTCGGGACCTTTGTTGTAATTGTCAACAAAGGCATTCCAACTCTGAGTAAGGGCGTCTTTGTCGTCCTTATTCTTTTGCGACCCTTTCCGGTTCGTGTAATAACGAGCTTGGAAGAAAAGGTCGATGAAGTACCGACGTCTATCGTCAGTACTACGATCAAAATGACGATTGCGAAGGTCCTCGCAATCATCAAGCGCATTGATGTCAAACAATGGATATTGACAATCGCGTTTGACATGCCCACCACTTCCGAGGGCAAGCGTCCATGCTGGGGTCCAAAACCCCACTTCGTACGGAACATGACGTTCCACACGACACAGTGAATCGGAAGCAGCGTAAGCCGCTCCCGCACGATGTTTCTTGGCAGGTGGAGCACCACCTGTCACCTCAAAGTCGTCTTCGCTACGACCTGGCGAATGACGAGGACCAGGAGGAGCTCTACGCTCCTCATACCACCGCTTCATTGAGTTGTCGCTGTCGTAATCGACGGCGTCAGAATCCACTTCGCCATCGCTTAACGGCGAAGAAGTTCTAGCGGGCTTAACCTCACTAGAGTTGTTGACAGGGACGGTATCGTCCTCGCCCTCATTCTCGGAGTCAGATGACTCTCCGAAGAGGTCATTAAACTTCTTCTTGGACACCCGCCTTGCGGCAGGTGGAGACGCGGAAGATGTTGCATTCGCGACATCTTTCCGTCCTCTCTTAGACACTGCTTCCACAGCGTCTACTACGAGAGACAAGCGGTCTTTCGGATTTGTCTTGCGCTTCGACGCTACATTCGGAGCGTCGGCATTCGACGACACCTCCGCACGTGATGCAGAGGTGATGTCTGTTTCCAGAGTATCGGCAGTGCCCGTAAGAGCGCCGCTGCGTTTGCTGACCATTAGTTTCTTTATGGTCAAAACTGAGTTATAACAGAATATCGTTATGACCAACAAGTGCCACCACTCGATTGGCCAATATTACATTATATTATTGGCCAACCAGCTTGAGTGGGGGGTGATGTAATGGGGTGCCATTACATAAGTGATATTTGAGTAGAAATATCACAGTTCAATTTCAGACTTAATACCTGAAATGTGAATATTGGATTATAAGTTGTCATAATCCACTTTGAGAACAGATTCTGATATTATCGAATCTAACAAGTCATCTAATGATAAAAATATCATTAGATCAGTTTTATACTACATGTTACTATGATTAGTCTAGGTCTAATTATACTAGTTAGCTCTTAACCAACCATAAATATATTCACTCTTAAACTTACCTTCTAGCACTCAAGCACCCTTAGGTGTATATATATAACATATATATACTTAATTGATAGTTAATTAATACACTAATTACTTTTCTATCTAAGTTTATCTAAGGTAAACTAAGGAGGACCAAATTACATTTGGTCCTACACAATTTGCACGCTTCCTCATTGCAAACTTACAGTGTAAGCCGTGTAACAGCTAGCCCTGTTACAGCGGAGGCGTTCAAAAAGCCTCCTCCGTCTGCGTATTTACTGTTCGTTTCATGACAAAGGCAAATAATTCCGCAAGAACCCATATTGGAAATAATATTTATGGGTTCAGCAAAACCTCGATCAATAACAACTTTTATTATTCGAGAATAGATTCAATTGAAATATTTTTTTCAATACTGAACCATACATGGCAATATACTATTAACTAATTGTTGTAATTTCGTATTGTACTGGAATAGGTAGCTGTACTGTCTATTCCTGCACCTTATCATTGAAACTAAACATACAACGTTACGGTAACATGCAAGCTGTTTACACTGTAAAAATGCAGGTGAGGAAGCGTGCAATAGGTTAGAAACAAATGTTATTTGTTCCTCGATAATTTAACATATATTAAACTAGTACAGGTCACTATGGTTCAGCTGGAACCGGCTCGGACTGTAGTGCAGATCACTATAGTGCGAGGAAGGATTGTGGTCAAGACCATAATCAGAAAAAAAAACAAGTATGCGTAATGGATATTAAACAGGAAAAAATAAAGAATGAGGAAGAACCAAAAGTTGGATACCTGACCTGGGTACCCCATAAGGCAGCCCTGGTTGGGCAACTCATGATCGGCTTTATTTTGAGGAAGAAGAAGAAAAGATTGATGCTCAACGCATAAGGTCACGGAAACCGATCTTGAGCGGGCGTAGTACCTTCGAAAGTTGGGACGGTTATTGCGGACGGATGGGGTCTTGAAGATATCATGGGTGCTTGCATCTTGAGTTACATTCTATTGAATCTATAGGTTTATAGGCTCCGTTAATCTAATCCACGTTTCCGTACAACAGCCCCGGGGGGTCTTCAGCAATTACAAGTATTATTTCTCCTCCATTGACTCAATTCTCCCAGACAATAGAGACCCCATCAATACTCCCTTTTCTGCTCCCGGGTACCGTGTCTCCGCGTCTTTGAACACCTTACTAATGTACCGCACTGGGTGCAGAATTCCATCGTGATCTCCAAACTGTTGTTCCAAAAGCCAACATATTAGTGTATTTTATAATCACAAGAGGCTTATTCCGTTGCAAATGCCTTAACAAAAGGGCTTCCACTACGCGTTGATTCAACATCTCAAAAGAATAATTTGCTTGAGATACCTGAACCCATCTTGGAACATAAGGTCCGTAAGTTCCTAAAGCGCCGCAGCAAATGTAGCGAAATTATCAATGAACCTGTAATAATAGATCAAGCAGTCTAAAAATCGTTGTATCCCTAGAAACAGGTTTAGAAAAAGGCATTGATATCACCGAGTCAAAGTTCCTGGGGGCTGCTGATATTCCTTGTCGTGATATTCTATGACCAAGGAACTACACACTCCTCTTCCCGAAGGAACTCTTGGGAAGACTAAAATAGTGATTCTCCGGTACTGAAATGACTTTAGGAATCATTCCAGCATTGCACATAATCCATCCCAACTGTTTGCAACATACGTTACACCATCAATATATGATCTTCGTCCAATAACTGGTTTAATCGAAGAACGTTCTGCGACTCACAGGTGGAATACGTCCTCAGATATGCATATATCTGTATCCTCTTGTGACATCCCATGTCCATTCCTTGCCTCCTCCAACTCGGTCTCATCATAGTCCAATATAACGCATGCATGTCTTTGTGTTCGATGCGTCGAACCATTGTCCATAATGCATTATCACTCAAAGTTTCCAGGTGGGCATATAAATGCAGTAATCAACACCGCCCAATATCCACTAGCATTGTCCATTGAGCATAGCTACATGACACTTTCAAAGTCCGCCAACAGATCGTCTATTAACGGCATAGAGTATACCATTAATTTCGTCATTTGATTGACTATAATCAATGCATAGTCGGATATCCTTTTTGTTTTTCTTGAAAAGGTGATGTCCATGGAAATTGCGAGTATCGAATGAGCTTGGCTTGCAACAACCCACGAAGCAGCTCATATAGTTTGCCCATCGAATGTGACGAAACACGACGTGCATTTTGCGCTACAGGATTCGCTCCTTCTACATTCACATCGCATACTACATTTCTTGTCGGTGGAGGCAGAGCATTTCCAAAGTTTATGAATCCATCTTTATATTTTCCAGTACCCCTCGCAACATAGCTTCCTCTTGCTGATTGGTTATCCCTGGCTCGCTTATATCAGCGTCTCGTTCGGATGTGTTGACGGCCGAGCAAGACTATGAAGTGGCCGAGGTGATGATGATATCCGACCAAAATGAAGAATACGCGTGCCTGGTCAAATGGGCGGAGGCAGAGTCCGAACAACCAGTACCAGTGGGTGACGAAGTTCTGGAGCACGCCAATGGACATTGTTGGATGAATGGAACACTCGGGTGGAGAATTGGGAAAATGCTGGAGATCTCATTTGCGACTTCATTCGCAGCCACCGGACCTATTTGGCTCTTAAAAGCAGTCGTGACTTTGCTTGTTTACGAGACGGTTTAGGTCGTGATTCAGTTGCTTCGTTCGCCGTATCAGTTGACGAAGCAAGTGATATCCCGTTGGGAGGAGATCGGGAAAGTGGATCATCTTGGGAACCAATGGTTAACTCGTGAGCCGGTGAGCGATTTTTGACAGGAAACTGTTGGGATGTCGCGATTGAATGTAATCAGTACACCTGCAAGATTAATGGGTTTACTGAAATTGCTTTCAGCATCACGAAGCCAGGGCTTAACTAGGTGGCGACGGTGGATCCAAGACGTGAATGTCATTGTTTTGTGGTGGAGTTGATGCTGGATCAGACGATGTTTTACTATGATGGAAAGGCCCGTCGACCACTTGGAGACTACATGTATGCGCATGCCATTCTCTGAATTCGTCGTGTAGAGGCAGCTTCGAAGGGGAAGATGATTCTGGATGTATCCATGGACGTTGGGGGACGTGTAAACCCCCGTGCCTAGTGTAGATCGGGAGAATAAGCGGAAGGTGCGGTGCGGGGCTCGCGGGAGGGGGAAAGACGAAGCCCGAGGCGATAACTCGCGTTGAAATTGAGGTGTCCGGGATCTCTCTCTCATGGTTGCGGCGGGGTATGCATGTGTAGAAAAGTTAATTCCTAGATACAGCCAGCCTTGAGACGTCATGACTGAAAGTATTCGATGAGTAGGGTACTGAGGGAGGGGGTTGATGGTTAGCTTGTCACCAAACTACCCGACAGCAGGCATCCATCGTCGGCAGAGCAGGGCGAGACGTCGGTTGACGGACGACTCCAGGCGTTGAAGGTGAAGCTTGGACCCGCGCGCGTACGAAGGTAACGTACGTGGAGGATACATTCATCAAGCAGTCGTTCCTGTGAATCCACAACAAGTACAGCGAAGCGCAACGCAGCACATTGAAAAGATGCTGCATGTTGTGGGTTCTAAAGGTGGCCGTGCACTGCTGGCGGAAGCGAGGTTGAAGCAGGATTACCAACGCCGACCAAGTAACTGGCCCATCGACTAGATCCTCAAACGGTGGTAGGATATCATCCCAGATATGACGCGCCGCCCCGCAATCCCAGAAGAGGTGTTTAGCCGTCTCGATTGTACCGCAGCCACATGTATGCACAAGACGTCATTGGTTTGATGCCGGTACTTAACGCGAAAGTTCAGTCCATTGTGGTAGAGCCGAATTTTGATGACCGAAAGAACTAGCAGCACGTCACTATCCAGGTGCCGCTCTCACCGCCAGATATCTTTCCAGACCAGTTCTTCGATGACTTCCAGGGGTATGGGAGGATCGTTTTTGATCGTGGGTAACTTGTGGCAAGTGGTAAAGTTCATGATTGGTGTTCCTGATGAAGACTGTTGATCCAAAGAGCCACCCGTGAGGCGCCGCACACTGATCAGAAGGTAGATGAGGTCTGAGCCAGGGGCCATTCCTGCGATTGAGGTCACGCAAACGCGTGGCTTGAGATGCAAGAATGTTGGCCAAACGTCAACGGCTAAAACTTCGGCACAAGATAGAACTTCCAAACATATTTCCTTGGTTGGATATTCCCCAAAGCGGTCGATAAAATCTTGGAGCCGTAAGTAAGCTACTTCGTAGAAATGATAATATATTGATTCCTTGCGTTGGCAAGGATCATGGCACTACACCAGTCATACATCTCCTGAACTGCCCATGAAAGTGCTGAAAGTGAGCAGTATTTCGCCCTCAATCCTTTCCACTCGAGGAGAGGCTCAATCCAGAAAACTCCAATCATTTTTCTAGTACGATAGCGCGGTGAATAGAGGCGTACAAAATGCCAAACCTGATGCCTTGTCCGGCCAATGTTATCGTGAAGATTGATAACGCTGGCCGAGGCGATGGTGGTCATCAGTAATCCCTATCAATTGTTCGCGTATACACCTTGGACAAGAGACACTGGTAGAATTTGACTGATCGACGCTATAAGCGGACATTGATCATCCTATATATCACAACTAAGATGAGGGTAGTGATTGGTCGGGTAAGCCTGATGCTGACCCGGATCCCGATATGGATGAGTGCAGTATACCTTCCGACAGTTTGCCATCTGGGCTGTTCGAACCTTCATGATAATTCCAAGATCGACAACACCACGATGATGCGCGTGTTTAGATTTCTTGGTGACCCTTGAGCTGCGGCGAACCAGCGAGGAATTTGATGTGTAGCTGCCACCGTAGCCATTGCATCGCGTAAGGAGCACAACTGAAGAGCGTGACTGAACGTCATGGTTTCCGGTAGCCCAAGTCCGCGTTGACACGTAGGCAAATATAACCATTCCGCGCGCATCGGACCTTTCAACTTTACATCAGCGGTGACAGGCTTCCTGAACAGAAACGATTTGCAAAAAGTTAGACTTGCTCCGCAACATTTGGAGGAACGGGTGTGGCTGCTGCCGTATACCACAGAAGCGGGAGAACAATTGTCCTAAGAATGACCGCACGACCAAGAAGGGTTCTTGCTCGATACCTGCAAAGTAAGCAGCTAGAAACCATTGTATCAATAAGCCGGGGAGTTCGAGTCCTGGTCGGGAGATACGGACTCATGTAAATACCAAGACCGCGTATGTCACGACAACATCCCAACCAGTGCGTTCAAGAGAACAGTGAAGTTCAGTAGGAAGAGATGAAAAAGAAAGAATATGGGTTTTACGGACGTTCGGTGTGAGGCCAGCTGCGGTGGCGTAGCGTTGAACATGTGACACAAAACGCCGGGATATCAGCAAGATCCTGGAGAATACCCCTACAATCACCCGCGAAGGCTAAAGAGGTTATGGGGTTCCTCCATCTCGGGTACCTGAATCCCTAGGGATCCAGTCTGTCTTCGCGTGGAGAAAACATAGCATTGGTTAAAAAATCACAATAGCACCGGCGAGAGGGGATCGATCACCTTGACGTGCTCCACACCCGAGTTGAAAGAAATTGCTGGCCGTCCCGTTGACGAAGACACCCACCAAAGTGCCTCGACATAAGGTTGTTACCCAAGACCGAAATTCATCTGCGAAGCCAAAGTGCGTAAGGACTTGGTCGAGAGTGGACCAAAGGACACTATCGAAGGCCTTACCGAAATCCATTAAAACTGCGCCAGCATTGCGCAAATTTAATGCTCTAGCAAGGGTTTGTAAGTCTTGAAATTCTAGAAGCGCCTGTCGGATCGAACGGGCTTGGACGAACCCCGACTTGTCTGTATGGAGTA
>MIQA02003601.1:0-22807 GCA_001887855.2 Sclerospora graminicola | reverse complement strand
GATCGGGGGAAGGGCAAGTTGCTGAGAGCAGCCAGATCTTTCGGGTTTGCCTCCAGACCTTGGATGGACAGAGGTAAGCGACCTTGGGTTGACCCCAGAAACTATTGACCACACCGATCGACAAATTCCAGCGCTCGCAGGTGTTCAGGGGTCGTTCGACCTTATCGCATAGCATGTCCCAGGATGTTGCTGTGACCAAGATGTCAGCTATGTATGATCGCCTTTCCAACACTGATCGGCCCTGATCTTGGTCTGGTTCACCTTCCGTAAACACGAAAGTCGGTGGCTTCCCGATCAGCACTGATCTGGAAATACCCATAGAGAGCATTGTCAATCAGCCTCTGATAGATCTATGGGGCGTTCTTTAATCCAAACGGCATCCGATTCCATTCAAAAAGTCCGAAAGGTGTAACGAAAGCCGAGATCTCTCGAGCGCGATCAGTCATGAAACCACCAAAAATCACTAGCCATATCCAGCGACAAAACCTAAAGCTTATCCAGATTCTTTCCTAATAAATCGTTGATCAAGGGCAGGATAGCCATCAACTCGTGAGGCGATTTCACCATTCTATAAGTCGAACACAATTGAAATAATATCAACCATTTTTCTTTATCACAATCACGATCGTGATGCCCCACTGCGAATGTTGACGGTCGGATGATTTTTGTATCAACAAACCCTTGATCAAATCGGATAACTTTTTCCGGTCTTGTGGTGCGACTTTGCGACAACGTTGAGCGATCGGTCTCGCATTTTCCGCGTCTATGTCACTAACAGCTCCGAAGGCGGCTGGGGTAGGGCGTTACCTTTCCCCATCAGTAAGTGGCGCCTTTTCCAGATGATCATCTTTAGCTGATCGATCTGCTCGGGAGTGTTCATTTCGGGATCACCGACCTGTAGATCTTCCATGGTGACTTCGTGCATATTGGGCGATACTTCCGGTAAAAAGGCCATCTGCTTCTCGATACCTTCAATGTACTGATCGCCACCTTCGTGTATAAACACTTGCTCATCTACCGGATCTACCTTCTCTGGATCAGCATTATCTTGAGTCGCCCCTTGTGAGTCATCCATCTGGTGATCTACTTCGGGTTCACCTTCCTCCGTAATGACTTCGGCAGATTCATCCTATTTCCTTCTCATGATCGTTCCTGAACTCCTCACTGTCATTTCCGCTTTCTGGGTCCGTTGTTTTCGGTGAGCCGGGCCTAATAATACTCAATATCTGTGGACCTTCTTTGACCCGGCTTTCCCCTGTCGCTTCGATCGGTGGTCTCCTGATCAGCAGCTTGGTCGGCGTAGGATATTCCGGCTTCTCGACCATAGGTGAAGTATCTTCATCCGCTAAGTCTTCGTCACTGATCAGGTCCGTGGTGGCTTGATAAGCCAGATTCTGCCATTCAATATATCTTCGTGATCCCACTGAGACATATCCGATCTGTCGAGGTACTTTCCCTTCGGGTAACCACATCCCTAAGATCATGTCTTCGTGGACGATCAGCGGCTGATCGGATATATTCGTGACCCTGATGTAGCTTGATCTGCCGATACCTTTAACGAACGTCGGTACCCATCGTTCACCACGGGTTAGCCCCAATTTCTGTTGCCGATCGCTCGGCCGAATCATGACATCGACTGATCGGGACCTTCTCGTACTGACCCATTTTTAACATCCGTACATGAGTACCATATAAGGTCGTCGGCCAGATAACTGAATCTGCACCTCATCCGGCAGAGTCAGGGTTCCATGAGACAGGTCAAGTCGTATACCGGCTGGTACCATAAAATCCATCCCCAATATCGCGTCTTGACCGGCTAACCGGCCAACCCAAGCGTTGAAATAGTAGACCAGGGATCCTGCCAAGGTGATTTTAACACGTGATCGTCCTTCCGTCATGTACGAACTTTCGCCGATCCCAACACATTCTTGCCTCTGGGTACTGTCTATACGACATCCCACCTTACGAGCAAAAGCGGAGTCGATGATCGAGACTTCTGCCCCAGAGTCAAATAGAATAGTGGCTTTTTCATTGTTGATCTTTCCATTAGCTTTTGCCTGTTTAAACCACTTGTCGGAAGAGTGATACTTCCAGTATCCTCGGGATTCACCGGGCAGTAGATCCAACTCCATGATCACGTCCGATCGGGAATATTCATCCACTCTGAGACTGTAGATCGGACATCGATCGATGCAATTTGAATTAGAACATGTATTGTCGGTTATCTCCTTTTCCTCAAACTTATCTCCGCTACCGACATATGCATAAATGCAGAACATAGATCGCTCGGCTCGACCCAGATTCCAACCTGGCGAGCGATCTAGTTTAACATCTTCTCAACATCTGGTGGGAGCATACCAGCATGTTTAGTCGGCACATACCACTTGCGCATCGGATTAAAGAATTCTTCGATAGGGCAGGCGCCGGCGTCATGAAGCTTCCCACAGGTCTTGCACACGAAAAAACAATGATCAGAAGGGTGACCTTTACGATCACATTTTCCACACGTAATTCTTTTCCAACAATCACGATCTCCATGTTTGGTCGACACACCATGCACACATTTCTTGCGAGATCGGTCCTGATCAGGTTGAATACCACCAGGTTTCCGTCCATCCATGCCATTAGCCGATGATCTCGGGCGATACACTGGCTCCGTCGTAAAGATATGACGATACTGTTCCTCGTCCGAGCTCAGACTTGATTGACCACTTTCCTCTTCCGAACCGGAACTGTCCGATTCTTTCGTGATCATCCAAATTGCTCTGGCAGGTCGTGCCGCTGGTATCTTGCCCTGGTCCAGATGTGGTTTCGACCGGTACCGGTTCGATCCTACCTCGACCTTAGGCTGTCGACTTTTGGCTCGCTGCAGCGTCTTCAGAGTCAGTTCCAGTTGCTCTGAGTCCTTTATACGGAGCAGGGTTAGCTGATCAGCCAGATCACGGTTATCCAGAGTGCCAATAAAGTGCTCGACAAGCTCGCGAGCTATATCCGGGTGTCGTGGGTCCTTAATCAGCATTTTCGCTCGCAGACCAGCAACATTCAACCGGTGTAAGTATTCAATCGGTGTTTCATCAGATCTTTTCTTCATGTGGTAATACAGTCTCGCGACAGACACCCCCGAGTTGCAATATTGCTCTTCAAATTCTTCACACAATCGAGGCCACTTTAAACGGACTTTTCGGCTCAGCTGCTTAAGCCAGTTCTTGGCCGGACCTTTCATTAGATCAGCGAATATCAGACATCTTTCACCTTCCGGCGTCTTATCCCTCAAAAAGGCTGATTTAGTCCGACTCAACCAAGCTCTAGCCTGATCATCATCCATAACCTTGCCGGTGAAATCTCTTAATTCCGAGATCGCCGACATTTGCACTCGGGTGATCGCTCCAGAATCACTGTCAAAAATGCCTGCGCGGAGGCCATATTCGCCCTACGAGGCATCTCAATGTCCGGATCATCAGGATCGAAATGCTGACTGATCTCTCCTTTGGACGCCATGTCCACATCACTACGTGGGGGCGATCTATGAAATCGATCTTGGTGATCGACCTGGCATATCGATCGAACAATTCCGGCTGATCGAACTGATTCCATGTCCACGTCCACGGGTTTCTTGACTGGTTTCTCAGCGGATTGATTCATGTTTGGTGTTGATCGCCATGGTTGTCCTTGCCCAGGTGTGTATTGAGGTAATTCATATTGTTTACTCGCAAATCGGTTCATCATAGTCGCGAACATTGTTCTCATTTGCTCTGGGATCTCTGGTATGTTGGTGGGGTTACTGTTGGGAGTCGGATTGTTCTGTGGAACTTCTTGAGCATCTTCAAAACTATCGTCCGATCCGACTCGACCAGGTTCAGGCTTCCTTTTCCTGTTCTGCGACTCGATCTGCTTAATCCCCTTCGGGCCCAACGTCATACGTGTTATTCCAACCGAGGAGTCGGTGGAGGCGCTCCAGATTGTGATGACGATTGGTATATCGACTCAATATCCATAGGATATTCAGCCAACTGTGATCGGTGTGAAGGATCCGCGATCGGCGACTGGACCACGGGGTTCGCCCCTAGTACTGAGGCAAGGTGATCATACAGGGTTGTCATAGCTTCTCTGATCGTCCCTTGGTCCAGATCGAACAGCGTATTTGCGTCGAACGCACCAGTAGTGAAACCAACTTCGTCGATCTGCGCCGAGAGGTTCTTGATCAGATCAAGTTGACTGCCTGTGATAACCGGCCTGGTCGCCCGACCTTCAAGCTTCCCGATGATCTTGGATTTTATGATCTTCATCACTCGGTTGGTAGCTAGGAACGTGTGAAACTCTCGAAGATAGAACAGTCGTTCCACATCTTGAACAGTGGTCTTCTCAGCTGTTTCGGTCTTCTCTTTGTCCTCCTCGAAGATCTTCGGTTTAGGTTTCACATATTTTTAGGTGGATCACACTAATCCGCCCCCATGTTTTTTCTTTCTTTTTCCATTTTCTTTTTATGCATAGGATCAAGGTTAGCACCTCGATCCTTTCCCGGGTTATAGTTAACTTTACAATAACCCAGATCGACACCGATCGGGGCCATGTGGGGAGTTGTTTCATCTTTAATTTCGACCTGGCACTCCACCAGACCAGGTCGACCATCGCTTCCTTTAGATATGGACAGTACCGGAGGCGATACGCCTTCCTCCAATGCACCCGAGAAAGTTTTATCCACTTTGATTTTAACATCTTTTTCATCATCAAAGGAATCACGGTGATATCCTGAGTCACCAAGTGATCCGGGCACGCGCACCATTGTGGTGGAGCCGATTTCCAAATCCATGACCGAGGTCTTGGGCGGAATCCGGATACCCACTGGCCCGGACGACCAACTATCGGAGGGGGTACTCCGTTGATCCTGATCAGCACCAGAATCAGATGAATCACCATTATGGTGACTGATCTGATCCTCCCGGTCATCTGGCCGGTCGTCATGCGCGTCAGGATCTATGTTCAACTTCATCTCACCTTGTGTACCCGTTGATCGGGGGTGGTTACACTCACTTAGGTGGACTCGGTGACGAAAACGATGATCTTGATCAGGTCGGAGGGGATGACCTTCTCGAGACGGGGGTGTCCTCGGGTGGAAATCTTCACCGGAGAACGGGTTGGGGTCGATACTTAATCAGTATCTAGGCACTGATCGGGAAAGTTCGTCCGATCAGGCCAGCCAATGAGAGAGAGATAATACGAAACCAAGAAAATGCGATCAAACCACGATCTTCCACAGTAATCCACAAACGTTATCTTCACAAAACCTTTTCCAATATTATTGACGTGTTCCAAACACGTGTGCGTTGAGGGTGAGGTTCGATCACCTAAAACAAACCCGTCGGGGGTCTTCCGGTAAGCTAAAATGCGTCTAAGCGCGTCTTAACCGGGAATTAGTTGAGCAAGAGGGGACTAGTCAACCCTGTGCTTCCAATGACCGCACACGTGGCGGAGCGACTCTTTGCTTAGGGGGAAAATCAAAACCTGTTATTATATATGCAATGTCCTATACCTAGTGTACCATACACCAACTCATGCCTGATTTATATTTCGACCCTGTTCGCTTCGTCGCACGGTTGCATAGCACCACCTTACCCATCCTGGCTGCACCTTCAAGCTGATCTGTACCACTTCTGCCCTGATCACGGCCGGACTTCTATAACGATCTTCAACCATCCCGATCTTCGATAAACAACTTGGTAAACACTTGAGATCTGCCCTTCGGACACTTGTTCACTTCATATCCAGCCCGACTTAACTGAGAACTTCACCTGCCTTTGCGTCTGGACGCCGGTTTGAGGCTGATCAGCCCCGATCATGATCGGCATAGCGATCAGCCGAGTGATCGGGCAGTGATCAGGGCGATCAGCCCTAGATCACTTCGGAAACTCTCTGGGTCACCATCACAACGACTTTGTTCGCCCGCTCAGCCATACTCCTGACCTCCATCCCCTGTCGGGGTAACCATATCACACCGATTTCAGCCGATCGGGCCTGATCGGGCCTTCTCACGTCATCCCTGGACAAATCCATCGGTCATCATCACTTGCCTTGACTTGATACATTACTCGCACGACTCGCCATTCCACATGCCCCATTCCATTCCACATCTGCTCTTCATATTTTGGGGCATAATCGGTTGGCTTGGCCGATCGGGCCAGAACTTCGTATCAAATTTACCTTCAACATCTGCACTGTTCATAGTTCGGCCCGATAACTGTCTCTGACGTGCCACGTCACCGTTGCTGCAGTATCTTAACTTGTCTCTGCCGATCTTGTCGTACATCCACGTGAACTCCACTTACTAAACGTTATCCCGATCGCGATCGTGATCTTCGCTGTTCCGTTGGTATTTGGGACCGGGCGTAGTAACTGTGCTTGGCTCATTCCTTCATATCACGAGCACCCGTTGTCCACCACCTTTTCGTCGTATGCTCGATCAGCCTTTCCCACCCATCAACTGTCTCACGTTGATGGGTGTTCCATCGTCACCAATCAACGGTCATGTGTGGTCCACCTCATTCTCAACATTTTTCCAGATCGCTTTACCACACTTTCCAATATGAATAATGAGTTATCCGAGACGGGTCACCTCGTGAGTTACAACGGTCAGTTCTCGCACTAGCCGATCATGACTCAGATGGTGAACTTTGATTTGTTTGAGCCGGCTGATCACGACCCGCCAATGATTTTTGGAAACTTTCAATCTCATGATCTGGAATAAGGAGAACAGTTGCATAATGAGAAACCATGGTGAAACCGACAATAATATGGACTAGAACGTAGAAACCCAAGGGGAAACCGACAATAATATGGACTAGGACGTTGGTCATGAAAAGACTTGCATAGCCGACTGCAGAAAGTCGACCGTGTCAGGGGTCGCCTCCAGTTGGTTTAAAGGTTGGTGATTTGCGTCCGAAGCCGTAGGGACACAAATTCAGTCTGTGTCGCCTATCCGGACGCTTGTGATTTGACAAAATCGACTGCGGCGGACAAACGATCGCGCTCAGCAGTCAGAGCCTGACTTTGGCTCACCATCTCCGATCGACTCCTAATCAGATCGGAATGGATGTCGTTGAGAGGGTAGGGTCATAATCCCTGCACAAGGCATTCTGACTAATGGCCGAATCGCGACCCTGAAGCGCAGCAGTCGCTGCCTCGTAATGCGACGACTGGAGATACTCGACATCACGCGTCCGTCCCACGAGGTCGACTTGCCGGGCGGCAAGTTTAGCCCGGGCGTCTGTCCGTCCATTGAAAGGGAAACCAACACCTCGACTAGTTCGCGTAGACCGTACCGCTAGAAAACAACATCCGCCGCACCCAAGGTGAGTGAGCCAACCCCCTCCATGAAGAGTTGTAACGGATTAGATCTTCGGAGTGACCGCCCTGTAACAAAGTGTAACCAAAGGGAGCGGAAGAGGGGCGACCATAGGTGAGACAGCGAGTGTCACAAGCGAAAGCGAAAAAGGGACAGTCGTGGATGTAGGTGAAGGTGTTGAGTTGGATGTTCCCGCGCTGGAAAGAATTGATATGGTGTGTATCGGATCGCTACCGTTATGCGATTGAGATCAGGATCTGGAACAGCTGTGGTAAAGTGGATTTGGAAATGTAAATGTAAGTGGTCCAAACCGCTGCACTGATTGGATGATCGCCGTAGCAGCCACTATGAATTTAATGAAGTGACAGCTGGCAACCTGGGACGAGCCGACCTGTCCAGTGGATGCGATCGGTAACGGGGTCGTTTGGAGACTATGTGGAGAAAGTATGGAGGTCACCGTTACCTAATCGAAGTATGGATTATTCAGATGGAATGGACCAGTCAGGTGGGCCAACCAAACCTGGAGAGACGAAATGACGGATCGGATCTACTTCTCCATGCGTCAGGATTCTCGTCGGAATATACCGACCAGCCTACATGACTATTTTATTGTGGTCGTGAGATGGTATTATCGTTAAACGTTGGTGCTTTGATCGGTATGAGCTGGTCCGACCGACCGGCCGCCACGGTCGGCTGAACGGCCTCGGGTTTATGTAATCTGCACGTTATGGCCAATCCGGAATACCGATCGGTCGATATTGAAAGTGAAAGAAAGTCGATGGTTATTGGATTAGGTGGCATTATGGCTGGAAGTACAGACCGTGTCGGCGGATCGAAGTATTGGAAAATTTACATAGGTTGTTATGGTACACTTAGCATTGGTTTTTATACTTTAAATGTTAGGATTAAATCTACCCCCTAAAAAATGAGTAGCTCCGCCACGTGTCGGCGGTCATTTCGAACACAGGACTCTTTGTTGGGCGACTTGAGTAGACCCGGCTTTAGCGATCACCAGATCTATGAGCTGATGGGTCCAAATCAACAGTTCGGATTACCATTGAACGATTTCGTTAGGCAGGAGATGTGGTCCATTGCTATTATTTGGAAGGGGTAGGTTTCCTGGATATATCCAGGTGGCCAGCCTTATATGGGTGCCATATCCTTCCCGGTTCCACAGTCCGTTTAGGTTCCCGTAATGTTTGGTAACGCTCCGATATAACCCTTTCCAGTGAAAATGTTTCAAATGTAGTGATATGTCCGACCTACACCTTGATGGTCACCTTCCAAGCTGACGTAGTAATGATGCAAATTTCGGCCTTTAACGTTTCGGGTATGACCAATTTCACTGAATGGTCATGGTCGGCATCACTCTATCGACCTCACAGTAATAAAAAAGAGTCCGTTCTCATGTACTTCATATTTTTTCGTTTTTTGAAGCAATGTTAACGCAATTCTTATCTTCGTTCTTACTTAATTTTCCCAGGTCACCACATGATAGAACTTCAGACTTTTCTTCATCCGGGGACTGAAGAACCCTTTCGATTGGCAGCCGCTGTACTCTTTTTCACTTAAATCATCGAGGTCGGTTTGTGGGGTGTCGATCGGGATTGCGACCGGGTCGTTAAAATTCCCTGCGTCTGACCTATCTGATCAGTTTGGGCAACTTGTTCTTCTCGACTAGTACGTCCAAGCTTGCATCCTCAGTGATCGTCGTCCGACCTGATCATGCATGGCCATGGTCGCCACGTTATTGGTGCTCCGGTTGCAGTCTCGTTTTACATGCTGAAAGCCATGTTTTGACCATTCTGGTAGGGCTTGCATGACCCCGATCGTTCAGCAATTTGGAATTTGGGAAATTTGAAGTGTCGTGCAATTAATCTCCCCAGTGATCTGTTTGTTTACAAAGATTGGTGCTATTTCCGAACTTGGTTTCTTAGATCAAAGCCATTGAGTACTTGGCGAGCATGCTTTTGAAAAATAGTAGACCATTCTTCTTGAAGCCGTTAGTGTCCACCGTCAGGACACTAATGTTGCTCCTTGTCTATGCTGTTGAGGAGGCTTTTGCAACGAGTGGCCGGACCACCCGCAAACATTAAAAGGTTGTCATCCACAACCCAGAGCTTCAATACTGAGTAAACGTCTGGGTAAACTCCATCAAGCTTGCATAGCGCCACAAGGTCTGCAGAAATGACCTTGCAACTGTACTTCACTCTATTGCAGCATGCAGTGAGCACCGAGATCAGATCGCAAGAGCCAAAGGAGGGTGTTTGATGGGATAAAATGTGCGTGGGTCGCCGGAGTCAACTTTACCGGCTGTAGGATTTCTTGACTTAACTGTTTAAACCAGTTCTTGAACCGATCTTTCATCACATCGGTAAACACCAAATCTCTTTCTCTTACTGGCGTCTGTCCCCGGAGGAAAAATTCTCCATTCGGCTGAGCCAACCTCTCTCGCCTGGTCACGATCCATATGCTTAATGGTGAAATCCTTTAATTCAGAAATTGAGAACATTTTACTTTGTTGACTTTTCCAGAATAGAAATCAAACGCCTGGACAGAGGTCATATTCATTCTCCGAAGTATCCCCAGGTCAATACCATCTTGATAGAAATGATGACTGCCCCCCCTCATTCCATATCGCCATCACTGATCCGGATGACTTATAGGGTCTCCCATGATAGTTCTATTGATTAGCTTTGCAATCGGGTCAGTCGCTTCATGTCCTTTTGTCATCGGGCCAACCAGATTCCTTCTATATCGATGTCCACAGTTGTCAAGGTCTGCTTGGTTGCCGACCGGTCATACATCGGCCGTTGCTGCCATGATCGTTCCAGATCAAGTACATGTTGCTGCGATCCTGTAATAAACGTTCCACCTTGAACGCAAACATGGTCCACATCTGATCAATGACATCTGTCATGCCTGTGAAGTCATTCCTGGCGGCTTGATTACTTTCCATAGCATCTTGAGCGACCACATAGCTGTCGTCCGACCCGTCTCAACCGACTTTCGGTTTTCTTTTCCGGCTCTGTGTCTCGAAGTTGGGGCCAATCAGCCCGGTTCCTTTTGGCCCTAACGTCATGCGGGTTGTTCCGACGGACGAATCGGTAGAGTATGCTAGAGAAGGCGCCGATCCGTAAACCGATTCGTCGTTCTGCGCGACGTTGACCATAGAATGCTCGTTCAGATGCGATCAGCGTGAAGTAACGACCAAGGTTAGTGGGTAAGGGTGATTCGCGTCGACCAACAGTACCAGGTGGTCATGTAAAGTAACCATGATATCCTTTATCCTTTAGTCATCCACATCTAAATGCCTTTTCAGGTCACAGGCACCGGGGGAAATGTCAATGTCTTTGGCCAGGCCGAACAAGTGTCAAAACAGGTCGGGTTCTACCCAGAGAAGATCGGTTTGGTTGATCGACCTTCCAATTTCCCGATAATCTGGGTGTGTAATTTTATGACCTGGTTGGTCTGCGGGAAATTACTCAAGCCTTGTAAGTATGATGCTCGTTCGAGATCCATATTCCAATATTCGGTACTTTTTTTCGCCATCATCCTGTATCTTCACATTGGATTTCATTTCTCTCTTAGGTAGATCGTAATGATCCGCCCCCATTTTAATGTTCTTTTCCAACATTTATTTATACATAGGATCGAGATCGGCACCTCGATCCTTTCCCGGATTATAGTTAGTTTTTTTTTACCATAACCCGTGCCGGTTCCGCTCGGAGTTCCTATGGGGAGCGGTTTCATCTTTAATACCGAACCGGCACTCCGCCCAACCAGGTCAATTATCGCTTCCGTTTAACTTGGACGGTATTGAAGGCAGTATGCTTGTCTCTTTCATGTTCCACTACCAGCCTTGTCTTTCTCTTTCTTTTACGTAAACCAAGTTGGCTGTTGCTACTTGAAACTTGTCGCTCTTGTTTTCATTCGAGTCTTTTTCATCTTTAGTTTACTTCGTAGTTGTCCCCATTTTTTCATCTTGACTATCTTCTGATTTTTGTTTGGTTTCTTCGTCAGGTTTTGTTTTATTTTCATATAGTTCCACATGAAACTGTTCAGTATTCATCACACTCGCTGCTTCTTTTACTTCAGCTTCAGCAGTCTGAGTGTCTCAGGATGTCAGCGACGACTGAACTGAAGGACATTACTGGCGGAGACAAGGAAGACGACCAGGCCAGGGGATGGTTAAGCAAGGCGAAGTAATCCATTCTGAATGACCGGATGCTAGATAATTAAAAGTGCCTGATTTTGGAGATCTCTTGAAAGGGCCAGCGAAAAACTGGATTTATCAGCTTAGCCGAGACGTTTGATATGACTGGACTATTGATGGAAGCGTTTGGTGAACCGTATGGTGGATCGGGGATGTCAGTGGTCCGGCACAGTTTTTTACACTAAGAAGAGAGCGGATAAGACCCGCATGAGTATCCCCACCGACTGAACGTTGCGGGTATGAGAGCCAACAAACTGGTCAAGGAGCATGGCAGCCGGTCGGAAGCTGCCCGGAGACATATCGAGCACTTCATTAGTATGCTCGACGACCGGAAATTAGCAAACCAGCTCGCCTTTCTAAGTCTGAAGTTTACAAACGAACTGGAACTAACGGTTTGAACGCATCAGAGGGCGGAGAAGTGAGGGACCAAGGTAGCCGTCGGGACGGGCAGGTACAGATCGCGATCCAACGCAGCAATCCACTGTCGACCACGATAATCCGCGCTCTTTGCATGGTTGCAATGGATTCAGACGCCAACGGCTCCGAGGAAGAAAACCATCGGTCTGAGGAAAAATCGGAAGGGGCAATATCGCTTCCTGTCCTTGGTGGAGGCAGGCCAGCGGTCCTCACGTGCATCTGGGTCAGGTCAGCAGAAAGGTCTCCCCTCCCGGGCTGACAAAGACTACCCCAGAGGAAAGTCTGCCCTCTGAGCAATTTCCCCTTTCGCGGTCACTGAAGGCAACGCAATTCTTCTAAGCCTGAATTACTACAGCCACTTCATTGAAGACGTTGCCGTTTATGCGGCGGTGCTGTCTGGTTTTTGGGAGGTGGACTACGTACTATCAAAGTTATGGGAGCTGGACTGATGGACTAGCAGGAGGGAGTGCAGGTTAGGTCAGCTATTGTGACCAATGAGAAGCCGGAATTGCTGACCCAAGCGAACGATCAGCCCACCGATCCTATTACGACCAAGACAAAAGGCCATATGACGACGGCAAAGGTGTCATCTGAAATGTTAAAGGCAAAAGTGGCCACCACACCGTTTCTGAAACGTTTTGATCCCTAGAAAGTATCAGTGATCAATATATATGCCAACAAGTGGACCATATCAGCTGCCCTGGTACAAGACCATAATGGTATACACTGCCCTGTGATGTTCACCAACCGATACCTGAAGACTACGGAAAGTGAACTATGGACTGGTGGACACGGAAGCTCTGGCTTTGTTGCGTATTTGAAAGCGTAATAGACGATATCGGTATCCGGGCCGATTAAGGTGCAATTGAGGCGGTCGACCCTGTCTTGGCTCCTCAGAGGGAATTGATGGTCGACTTGATAGATGGGCTGCACTATTGTCCTAGTGATCGTTGGAGGTTATTAAGTGCACAAAAGGAGAAGAAGATATACTAGGGGTCTTAACGGCTAGTTTCCCACCAAAGGCGGATGTAAAAGAAGCGTTGATTGCGATAGCTTAAAAAAACAGCCGCGTCTTTTCGATCACACTCCCCCGCCGACTGTATGCCCGATAGAAGAATTCGTGGTGTTAAAGATCGATGGATCAGCCAGTGTCCAGAAATGAGTGGGTACATACAGCGGGATATTGGGAAAACTACCCGAGTGGTAAGTGGTGGTTGTCGCCTCAGATTTCTCGACTACATAACCGTTACCGGAGCTAAATACCGAGGACTATTGTTGTGTTTCGATTTGCGGGTGTCCAGATGCAGGGGGTATCATTTGTGGCGATTCCAATCTAGTGATCAAGCAAATTACCGAAGAGAATGATTTTAAGGCTTCCAGACTGAGAACGTTGAACGACCGAGTCATGACTGTGGTGCAGTCACTCTCGGAAATCAATTCCGAGGTGCGATCACCCACGTGCTCCCAGAAGAATGACTGTCGGAGGGTGTAATCCATCCATCCAGGCCTTCGCCCTGGTCAGCGTCGTGTTGGCTGGACCGGTCACTTCCATCACCTTGGCTATCACGACGGGAATGATCCCTCTTTTTGAATCCCACCTCGTGTACCTGTCAAAACTGGCGGCTACGGAACTCTTGGACAAAAAGTTAAGATGCTGGTTAAGACAGGTTGATTAGGGTTAGGACTGGTATTGCTCCTGGGCAGAAATCTTCACCGGAAATGGACAGGTGTTATACTTAGCTTTAGTATACCGCAAATGAGGGACCGAGATTACCCAATCGGTCAGCCCAACTAAAGGGAATAAAGAGATTACTCCAATCGTATGTGCGGCCGTTAACAATCCACAATCTTCCACAGTAAGCCAGAACGCCGCCTTCCCTTCTAATAAAATAATGCCGTGTTCCAAACATGGACGACTTGAGTGAGTATACTATTTCCAAATGACTCCCGGTTAGGAGAGTCTGGTGAGTTTCTTGTAACCTTCCCCGGGCAACCCAATAACAACTAGAGGGAATTTTGTTAACCCTCTGCTATGAACCAATAGCGACAGGTGTCTTAGAATGAGAAGTGTATACTGATTTTATCCCTAAATCCAATATGAACCTATCGTGTACTGCCCCCACGCACAAAATCTAGCGGTCAGCCTGATCGATTACCCGTGTATCTTACCCAAAATATAGCGACCGTCCTGGCCGGTTGCTCATGTACCTTACCCAAAATATAGCGATCGACGTGGCTGGTTGCTCGTATACCTCACATAAAAAAGGGTAGCTTCCTATTTGTCTTCGACACGTTCCTTTGGCCGCCGATTCGTTGACGATACCTCACCTGGTTACCACAGAGACCTAACACCCCTGAAGCCTCACATACGTCCCTTCACTACCTGCCTGCATGCGCCATCGGCCATCTTATAGAACAGCTCGATCCCGCCGATCAAACCAAGTCAGGGCTGACCTGACACCACACGACTGAAACCCGACCCACTTCGCTGCCACAAAATCGATATCGGAGCCAACTTTACCACAACCAATCCTGATCCTTGTCTCAGCCTCACAACGGCTAAGGCGCAATCAGTAATGAGATTTCATTACTCATTTTCTTGTCGCACTTGCTAAGAACATGTCGGATTTCGACAATCGAAATGCGGAGCAATTATCCGCTGGCCCATCAGTTGGTTGCTTAAGTTCGCGATCTAAAGTCCTCGGGCGCAGGCCAGGGCACCTGGAACATGCTAGTCTAAGGATCCAATGAAAGCTCAAGTGACCAACCAAGAAAATGGCGAAGGCTGAACTGGCGTTGGCGCCGACCTGGCGAATCGATGCGTGGATGAGGCCGATGCTCTGCTCACCGCTTTAGGTTCTCAGAGTCGTGTCATCCAGTTGGAGAACGAGGTAGCCGACCTGACACGCGAACGGGACCGGTACGAATTATTATCTGAATCCATCAAAACCCTCCGCATCATAGAATCGAAGGCCGTTTCCAACTCGAAGTTCCAGCGTAAGTGCCTTTATTCCCGTCTCGATTTATACCTGAGTCGCTTAACCCTTGTAGTAATCCACCTTTTATATCGCCGGGCCTTGATGGTTGAGACTTCGCATGCCGCTCAGGAAAGGTTAAGTGTTAGCGGTGATACCTCCACATCTCTCCGTAACTGGAAATATCACAGGTGAAATTGGGTAAGCTGGAGGGATTTAAATTCCACCTCTTTAGTAAATTAAACGACGCCAGAAATATCTGCGAAGGATGACCCCGGCCTCCACACCCAGATCCATAAATACCAGGAATCACCAATAAGTCCAACCAAGCATGGTTCAATTCTAGATAGTGGTCGCCGATTTCCTGGACCAACGAACGGACATCTTGTCTGAGATATAAGCTGCTCGGGACTGGATGAAAGAAGCGGGAGCTTAAGTGGCACATCTGATGCAGGGGCCGGCGTTTATTCGACGCGCCATCCGGCATCGCCTGTACTTGGCCTGCCCTCGAGGCTGTATTCCATAGCTTCCCGTCCTAACGGATCGATTTAGGAACAACCAACTCCAATACTGGTGTCTAACCAGCTGAGGATCCCTCACCCGCCGTTGACAATCTAGCAGCTACAGATACTGGTGTAGTTATTGGTACAGCTATGGAGAGACTACTGGATGCGAAATCTCACAAGAGTCTTAGGATATGGGAAATTTCCCGGTACCCTAAATCACCGGAAGTGCAACCGAGGACCGCCCTACCACCGTTGAAGCCCTAAGTAAGCGTAGATCCAGCCGGATTTCATCCCACCATCTCCTGCAGCCGCAGAGCGTATCTAGCGATCTGACTTGCCGGTACAAACCACGAAAACCTGGCGTGAGTGCGAATTACAATCCAGCTTAGACTCGGACTCGTCCACCTCTAAAAACCTGGACACTGACGAATCGCACCTGCATGGCAATACCCGGGAGGCTTCAACTGGTTGTCCACTCTCTCTGAGCATTCAATGAATTTGTCCATGAACAACCATACCGTCTACTGCCTCCTTGGAGGGGCCCATGGCGAGGTGGACGGCTGAATTATCTTGGTGGCCAGCGAACCCTCGATAAGCTCTGACAGCTTTTCCCGATACTGGGGGGCGACTCTTCGGCATCTTTGTGCAACGGACTTGGCGCCTCCCACATCAATGTCGCATACCGCCCCATGGGCGGCCGGAGGAAGTGCGTTTCCTGGTCCGATCAGCAAATGTCATCTTCTCCATATAATATCCTTCAGTCTGCCAATCTCCTCCGGGGTGTTCACATCCGGGTCTCCCACTTGTAGATCGTCGATAGTGACTGCTGGGGGGCAGGGGGTTACCTCAGCTAGCACCGCCACCTGATCCTCCATGCCTTCAACATATAGCTCGCCCCCTTCATGAATGCAGACTTGGTCAGCTTCAGCTGTTTCGGGATCTTGATCGGCCGGCTGGGTCGATCCGCCTCCGGCTATTTCCGAATTTTGATCACCCGATCCGCCCTTGGCTATTTCCGAATTCTGCTCGGCCGGCTGGGCCGATCCGCCATCGGTTATTTCCGAATTCTGCTCGACCGGCCGGGTCGATCCGCCTTCACCTCGGTCATCACACCATCTGTCGGAGGGGCCGACCGCATATGTAACTCCGCTTGGTCCTTTCTCCCGACCCTGTCGTTCGTCCGTCTTCCTCTGAGTGGGCAAAACCAGTTCCGCTATCGGGGCATAGTCTCGGCCAATACGTTCAGCCGGATCCGGCGACGGCCGGCTCCGCGTCAATATTTTAGAAGGGGTCCGGTACTCGGGTTTATCCACCATCGGCGTCCGGTCCTCTTCTAATTCTTCTTCTTCGCTGACCAGATCGGTGGTTGCCGAAAATCCAGGTTTTTCCACTCGATATAGCGTCTTGAGCCAATAGTGACATAGCCCGAACGGCGGGGAACCTTGTCCTCGGCCAGCCACATTCCAATGATCACGTCTTCATGCAAGGTGAGGGGTCATTCGGAGATGTTGGTCACGCTTATAAAGTTGAGGTGACCACCTCCTTTAACAAACGAGGGTACCCAGCACTCGCCCCTTGTCAGCCATAACTTACTCCGCCGGTCGTGGGCCGTAACATTACTTCCACCACTTTTCCAACTGGCACCGTTAAAAACTGACCTAGCTTGAGGAACTGGACATGGGTGCCATATAAGGGCCGCCGGCCGGCCAGCTGGATCTGTACCTCGTCCGGCAACGTTAATGTTCCATGCGATAAGTCCAGCCGTATGCCGGCCGGGACCATAAAGTCCATGCCCAAAATTGCGTCCTGCCCAGCCAGCTTGCCTACCCAAGCGGTAAAGTAATATACCAAAGACCCAGCTAACGTAATCTTGACTCTTGTCCTTCCTTGGGTCATGTATGAACTTTCTCCAATGCCGATACATTCCTGCTGCTTCGTCTCGTCTATCTCACACCCCACCTTACGAGCAAAGGTGGTGTCCACGATAGACACTTCCGCGCCAGAGTCGAACAGCATGGTAGCTTTCTGGTTATTAATTTTCCCATCCGCCTTGGCCTGCTTGAACCATTTATCCGGCGAATGATATTTCCAATAATCTCGCGACTCGCCAGGTAACAGGTTCAATTCCATACGCACTTCAGACCGGGAATACTCATCCGTCCGTATACTGCTCACCAGGAAGGGGTCAGCCGTGCCGGCCGGAGACCGGATGACGTAATCGTCAAACTTACATGTATTGTCGGTTATCCTTTGTTTTGCTTCTTGATTATCCTCTTTACCGACATATGCATAGATACTAACACTAGACCGCTCGGCTCGAACCAGATTCCAGCCTGGCGAGCGATCTAGTTTAACATCTTTTCCACTCCGGGCGGCAGCATTCCAGCATGCTTGGTCGGGACGTACCACTTCTTCATCTGGTTGTAGAATTCTTCAATTGGGCACAGTTCCGCCTCGTGCACCTCCCCGCAAGTCTTACACGTAAACAGGCAGTGTTCCGCCGGATGTCCCTTCCTCTCGCACTTCTTGCACGTCAGCCGCTTCCAACAGCTCCTGTCGTCATGCTTGATGGACCCACAGTGGGGGTACATTGGCGCCTGGGGTAGTCCTGGTCAGTTCGAGCCGGAAAACCCTTCGGCTGACCGGACCCGGCTGGCAGCCTGGATGGCTGACTGGCTTCTGCCGAGAAAAGGTACCGATACTGTTCCTCCTCAGACTCGCCCCCGGATCGCTGATACTCCTCTTCCGAGCTGGTCGCGTCTGACTCTCGGGCGACCATGCGGATGGCTCGGGCCGTCCTGGTAGATGGCGGCCGGCCTCCTTGATCCGCGTTAAATCGGGACTTGAAACGGCCGGTTCCAACTGCCGCCTTGGGGCCTCGCTTCTTCGCTCTTAGGTAGGTGCGCAACGTCAATTCCAGCTCCGTGGTGTTCTTCAATCGCAGTAACGCCAGCTGGTCCGCCAGCTCCCGATCGTCCAACGTGCTGATAAAATGTTCCACATGTTCACGAGCGGCTTCCGACCGGCTGGCATCTTCTTTAACGGGGATATCCGCCCTCATGCCAGCGACATTTAAGCGATGGAGATACTCCAGGGGGGTCTCATCCGCTCGCTTCTTGGTGTGGAAATATTGTCGCGCCGCTGATGTTCCAGATCCACAGTATTGTTCCTCGAACGCACCGGCCAATCCCCTCCAGTTTCCTCGGATTTCCCGGCTGAGCTGTTGGATCCAGTTTTTCGCTGGACCTTTCATCAAATCCCCGAAGATCAGACATTTCTCATAGTCCGACGTCCGGTCTCTGAGAAATACCGACTTCGTCTTGCTCAGCCATCCTCGGGCTTGGTCCTCGTCCGTGTCGCGTCCGGTGAAGTCTTTCAGCTCGGACGTGGCCGACATTCGCACCCTCGTGATTGCTCCTGAATCTGCATTTAACGCTTGGGTCGAGGCCATGTGGGCTCGGCGGGCCATCCCCAGATCCAGGTCGTCCGGGTCGTAATGGTACTTGGCCGACTTGACGGATTCCATATCCACGTTATTCGTTGGCCGACGTCCGGTCCGGCGACCTGTCTGGCGGCTCGGCGGGGCGGCATGGGGTTCACTCTGCTTGGACTGCACCGACTCCATGTCTTCGTCACTCGGCTCCCTCGCATAGTATTGGACTGGCTTGGGCGCCTGAGTTCCACGACGAGCCGGCTGGTCCGGTGACTTCGGACTGCCGCGGCTGGCGCTCAGCCGACGCTGCTCTTCCAAGTATCGCTCCATCATCGCCGAGAACATGTTTTGCAGGTGATCCGGCACCTGAGGGGCGACTTGGGGGGCGACTTGAGGGGCGGCCGGGCTGCCAGATTGACATTCCTTTTTGATCCGCCCATCCGCGTCTTTGTCTTCCTCCTTCGGTTCTGGATCCGCCGTCGCCGCCCGCCAGGCCTGTACGCTGTACTGGCTGGCGTTCTTCCGCTCGGGCGTACCCGGATCCTCACGTCCTCCAAGCCTCATGGCCGTCGCCACACGCGCTGCTCCCCTTGGGCCAAGCGTCATGCGGGTGATATCCACCGATGAATCAGATGAGTCCGCTTCCGAAGGGGCAGACTCGTACTGCGAAGAGCCTGAGTGTATCCCGGCCGGTCTGCTTGTTGCCGGCGGCGTTGACGGCGCCACTCCAGTCGTATCTGTCATCTTCTTCGACGGCGGCGAGCAACCCACTAGCGGTACCAAGCGGTCGTGCAGGGCGCTGGACGCCTCCTTCAACTTGTCCATCTTCAGATCAAACAACTCGTTCGGATCAAACACACCGGTGTTAATGCCGGCTTGTTTGAGTTGATCGAATAGTCCTCTAATAAGGGACACGTGGCCGTCTGAGAGAGTTGGGGGAGAGACGGGACCTTTCAATCCGCCTATGATCTTCGGCTGTGTTATTTTCAGCACCTTATCCGCCCGCAAGAACTGCCCCAACTCGTTTAGATGGAAAGCACGCTCCAAGTCTATATCCGTCGATAGGCCGTCCTGCTTCTCTTCTTCCTCTTCGAAACGCGGCTTATCTTTGTGGGTCGGATAATCCGATTCCTGCCAATCCGGTCTTTTTAGGGGTAGGGGGGCCCGATCGCGACTTGGTCCCGATCCGGCCGGCTTCCCACTCCGGTCGTATCCGACTTCAGCTTCTTCTTCCTTAATTTTTTCTTTTATATCCATAATATGCATTTGTTCGTTAGGATCATGGTCGGAACCATGATCCTTCCTCGGACTATGGCGACTTGCACCATAGTCCGATCCGGCTCCATCCGTATAGCGGCCGGCACTACAGTAAGTAGTACCGTAATCCGCCCCCGGTGGAGCCTCTAGGGGAGTAACTTCTTCTTTAATGTCAACCTCGAACTCCCCCAATCCGAGGCGACCATCGCATCCTTCCATCTTCAGCAGCATTGGGGGCGATATGCCTTCCTCCAATGCACCCGACACAACATCGTCAACAAATTTGACAGGTTTAGGTCTTTCGCCCGCTAGGGACTCGCGGTGATATCCAGGGTCACCAAGAGATCCGGTCACACGCACCATTGTGGTGAAGTCGCTCTCAGAAAATCTTCCTGAGACGCGAACACCCACGGGGTCCCAGACGGTTGACTATCGGAGGGGGTACTCCGTCCATCCGAGTCATGATCCGATCCGGTATCCGGCCGGCTAGATCGGTCACTTCCATCCGCTTGATCGTGACTGCTCGGATGTTGCATGTTGAAAGCTCACCTTGTGTACCCGTCAGTACTGGTTAGCTCTCCTGGTGGACCCTAGGGCGAAAAGTGTAAATCCGTCCAATAGGGAGATGAGGGTTAGGACTAAGGGTAGCTCCTGGGCGGAAATCGTCACCGGGGAGCTCGTCTGGCAATATACTTGAACTTTGTATAGTGCCGGCTGGACCGACAATAATCAATCGGCCAGCCTTCCATCACGTTCGTCCGGCCTGATACCAGGCCTGGTGCTGTCCGACCGCTCGTAGGTGCGTCCGGCAGCTCCCAGATCGTGTCTTCTTATTGACCAGTCCGGGCATCCGACTAAGGGAGACATTTCAGCCAATCCGGTGCGGGCATTCATCATCATTAGTCCGTTAATTTCTGGAACACTTCACCACAACTGCAAGCTCCTCTCTGAGCGAAAAAAAGCATGCACGTCCGTTTGGCAGCTAAAACTTTCCGATCACGCAATCTGAAAAAGAAGCAGGCTAATGTCACAATCTAATTTAACGACAGGGGGAGGTCCACGCCGAGAGCCTCACAGCCACTCGGCCCCTAATATTCTGAAAAAAGAGAATAAGAAGAGCCAAGACAAAAACTCTCACACAAAGTGGAAATCCCAACAGGTCAAAGCCAGATACAAAACCAAAGCCTCGCTCTCGTCCAGCTGCTAAAAAAGATTGAAAGCAATTGATCCTCCCTGCAAGCCAGGATTTTTCTTTAGGGGACAACTTGCCTTCGGATAATTGCCAGGAGATTGTGTTCGTGACGCTCTGCATCCAGCTTGAACTTCATGCTTTACTTTAAAATCCTGCTCCGCGGCATGACTGCAGTGCTGCGCTTTATCCTCCCTTGTTTCTTTTGATGTGAAGCTAGAAAAATACCCTGTTTGGAGATTTAATAATAGCCGCTGATAGCTGGACCACACCTTTTTGATAAATGGACCACAGACCCAGATCTGACCAATCAGCGCCCTTTAAATAATTAGTAATATTTTCCAATCACATTCTTTGCACTGACATAGGTAATCATCAAAGAGCAATCCAACGAGTAAGATTGTACGATGGCGTACGCCAGTACATACGGAAGAAGCGCTGGAGTCAAGCACTCAGAAGGCCCTTGTCGCGTTGAACGCCGGCAATTTTGGCGATAATATTTTTTATCGGCAAGGCGAACTACGCGCTGCACACAGCGAATTGAGGTTTATTTTGGGCATGCGACTTGACTTGCTCGTCTTTGTCAATCGAGAATAAACCTTCATGACCTGCTTACGTGGCCGAATCCCCGCAGTCTAATACTCCATCGCAACTTCATAATGAGCCACTTTAAGTAGAAATGCCAGCAATTCTTTCTCAAAAAGGGCTCACATCACTTCAAAGTGGCCATATTCGCCATAAATAAAAAAGCAGCATCTCAATTGTATGTTGCTGGAAATAGGTCGGCATCTGCTTCGGAGACACCCCTTTGTTTCCATCCAAGTACAACCGCAACGATTTCTTCGCTTCCTCAAGATTCCCCTTCTCTACTAGGGCGTTTGTCACATGAATTACACGATTCAGATGCACTGCACTCAATCCATGCAGTCGAGCGTACTTGAGCAAGAGCGTGGCGGCAAGAATAGGGCCAGCCGATTGACAAAGCTCATAAAAGAGCGATAAACACTTCTAAAGAGATATTTTCGGTGAAAAACTCGACCGATTCTGCAGTCCGATTACTGTTCACTAGCACATTCAACGCCATCTCCATCGTGCATCCAGACAAATTCTGTACCGCGTCACGAAGTGCATCGTCTTCATGAGCTCGAGCAAGTGCCAACAATAAATTCCAAAAAAAAAATCCTCGCGACATTCGGCTCGACAGCCATGATCTTTCCTCTTTCGTCAAGCGTGGACTTGAGTTCATTGCAAATAGCAAGCACTTGATCCATCGGACCTTGTCATGCGAACGCAATAATCGCAGCGTTTTGAGCATACGAGTTGGGCTCCAGACCAAGCGCGCGCATCGATTTGTACAGCGCTCCGACGTCGTCATAGTCACCAGCAGTGGCATTAATAGAGATAGCCATCGACAAGGCTTCACCGTCAAGGTTTCTGCCATGCACCTGCAACATTTGTCTGCACACATTCTCCGC